>LPNX010858733.1:408361-431731 GCA_001517045.1 Pseudotsuga menziesii | reverse complement strand
TCTCACACACACACACATCCCTCCACTCTCTCTCTCTCTCTCTCTCTCTCTCTCACACACACACACACACAGACATCCCATCATCACCATCATCATCAACATTATCGTCATCAACATCACCATCATCATCACCATCATCACCATCATCATTATCCTCTTTCATCATCATCATCACCATGATCATTGATCATCATTGTCATCATCATCATCATTGTTTTCATCATCATCATCAACAATAACATCATCATCATCTTCATCACCTTCATCATCGTCATCATCGTTATCATCATCATCACCATATTCATAATCATAGTCTTCATCATAATCATCATCACCATCATCATCACCACCATCATCATCATCATCGTTGACATCATCATCATCATCATCATCTTCATCTTCATCATCATCTTCATCATCATCACCATCCCTGAATTCATAATCATCATCATCACCATGATCATTGATCATCGATCATCATCATCAACATCACCATGATCATCATGATCATCTTCATCATCAACATCATCATCAACATCATCACCATCATCATCATCATCATCATCATCGCAATCATCATCACCATCGTCATCATCCTCATCCTCCTCCTCCTCATCATCATAAACATCTTCATCTTCATCTTCATCATCATCTTCATCATCAACATGATCGTCATCATCAACATCAACATCATCATCATCATCATCGTGATCATCATCACCATCATCATCACCATCGTCATTATCCTCATTCATCATCATCATCATCATCATTATCGTCTTCATCATCATTGATCATCGTTGGCATCATCATCGTCATCGTTGTTGTCATGATCATCATCAACGATAACATTATCATCATCTTCATCATCATCATCATCATCATCATCGTCATCGTCGTCATCATCATCCTCATCGCCATATTCATAATCATAATCTTCATCATCATCATCATCACCATCATCATCATCATCGTCGTTGTCGTCGACATCATCATCATCTTCGTCTTCATCTTCATCATAATCACCATCCCCAACTTCATCATCATCATCATCACCATGATCATTGATCATCGATCATCATCATCAACATCACCATGATCATCTTCATCATCAACATATATGTCATCATCATCATCATAAACATCTTCATCTTCATATTCATCTTTAAATTCATCATCATCATCATCATCATCATCTTCTTCTTCTTCTTCTTCATCATCATCATCAACATGATCATCATCATCAACATCGACATCATCATCATCATCATCATCATCATCATCGTCATCATCTGCATCCTCATCATCATCATCATAAACATCTTCATCTTCATCTTCATCATCATCATCATCATCTTCATCATCGTCATCATCAACATGATCATCATCATCACCATCATCATCACTATCATCATCATCGTCAACAACATGATCATCGTCATCGACATCAACATCATCATCATCATCATCACCATCATTATAACCATCGTCATTATCCTCATTCTCATCATCATCGTCGTGGTCAGCACCATCAATGTCATCATCTTCATTGTCCTCATCATCATCAACATCATGATGATGATGATCATCATCATCATCGACATTGTCATCAGCACCATCATCATCATCATCATCATCAACGTCACCATGATCATCGATCATCGTTGTCATCATCGCCATCATTGTTGTCATCATCATCATCAACATCATCATCATCATCATCATAATCATCACCATTGTCATCATCCTCATCCTCATCCTCATCATCATCATCATCAACATCCTCATCTTCATCATCTTCATCATCATCATCATCATCATCACCATCATCATTATCCTCATCCTCATGTCTCCCTCATTGTCTCATTAAGCGACTCTGAGGGCAATGATTTTCCAATTGGGTCGATGGTTATCAAAGGAGAATATTTGACACATGTTTCCCACGTACAAATGAAAAAAGGTTATGTATTTGAAGATTATAGACCAGGTCAAATTGTATACCATTATACAAACTTAGTTATTGGCACAAACCTCCAACTGCAAACAATGCTGAACAAGAACTCATCAAAGTCACGATACTTGTTGCCTTACTCTGAGCATGAGAGGCTAAAGGATACCGTTGCTATTAGAGGTGATCATGATGGTCTAGTCGAATGACCACATGTATGTAGTCATATATTTTGGTTTCATGGTCTCATTGATTATTTACAGTTTGATACATTGAGCGCTTGATAGATTGATAAATTCAATAGACTTCTACAACTTGATAAATTGCACCTGAGCTTCATAATGGATTTGTTGTATTATATTGATACTTACATGACTCATGCCTTATAGCCCAAGACCATTATCTACCACTCTATCTAGGATATGTCTATTGCATTTTCCTTGAATCTCGAAGTTGATCCTATAAGGACATCTCCTTGAATCCAATAATTATCTCCTTCACTCCGATAATTTGTTTCTCCATGGGAAGCCCTAAACAAGCTTGCACGACCCACCAAAAGCCCTTTTTGATGCATGGTTTCCATTCTATGCCTCGGTTAGGGATTCAACAAGTGTCCCTGAAACCCTGTAGGAGGTGGGATTCAACATGCGATAGAATGATGGTCATTGCTTGGATCGACGAACCATCGGCTCCGTTGGATTTAGGACATCGGGATAGCGCTACGGGAGGCCTTCTAATCTGGTTCCATGGACAAGAGATCATTTTTTAGTCAATTTTAGAAACTAGGGTTTTCCTCAATAAGTGAATGTGATTTTTTTGCACATAGGGGTCAAATTCGCATATTGCTTGACCGTGAACATGTGGCTAGCATTCCCACATGGAACATACCTAAACATGCTTGCATGACCTACCAGAATCCCATTCTGTTGCACGGTTTCCATTCTATGCCCCGAGTAGGGATTCAATAGGTGTCCCTGAAAACCCGTAGAAGGTTGGATTCAACTTTCCATAAAATGATGGTCGTTGCTCGGATCGACAAACCGTCAACTCCGTTGGATTCAAGACATCGGGATAGTGCTAGAAGTGGCCCTCTACTTGGGGTCCATGGACAAGGGATAGTTTTTTTAGTCAATTTTGGAAACTATGGTTTTTCTTAGTAAGGGAATGTCCAATTTCTACACATAGGGCTCAGCTTTGCAAATTCCTCGGCCGTGAACATGTGGCTAGTATTCCCACACTGAACTTGCCTAAACACGCTTGCATGACCCACCAAAAGCCCTTTTTGATGCACGGTTTCCATTCTATGCGCCGGGTAGGGATTCAATAGGTGTCCTTGAAAGCTTGTAGGAGGTGGGATTCAATGTGCGATAGAATGACGGCTGTTGCTCGGATCAATGAACCGTTGGCTCCGTTGGATTCAGGACATCAGAACAGTGCTAGGGGAGGTCCTCTAATCTAGTTCCATGGACAAGAGATCATTTTTTTGGTCAATTTTAGAAACTAGTGTTTTGCTCAATAAGTGAATGTGAAATTTTTGGACATGGGGGTCAAATTCGCATATTTCTCGACTGTGAACATGTGGGTAACGTTCCCAAATGGAACTTTCCTAAACATGCTTTCATGACCCACCGAAATCCCTTTTTGATGCACGGTTTCCATTTTATGCCCCTGGTAGGGATTCAACAGGTGTCCCTGTAAGCCTATAGGAGGTGGGATTCAATGTGCCATAGAATCATGACCGTTTCCCGGATTGATGAACCGTCGACTCGGTTGGATTCAGGACATCGGGATAGTTCTATGGTGGCCCTCTAATATGGGTCCATGGACAAGGGATCATTTTTTGGTCCATTTTGAAAACTAGGGTTTTGCTCAGTAAGTGAATGTGAAATTTTTACACATGGGGGTCAAATTCACATATTTATCATCTGTAAACATGTGGCTAGCGTTCCCACATGGAACATTCCTAAACAATCTTGCACGACCCACCGGAAACCATTTTTGATGCACGGTTTCCATTCTATGCCACGGTTAGGGATTTAACAGGTGTCCCTGAAAGCCTATAGGAGGTGGGGTTCAACGTGCCATAGAATGATGACCATTTCTTGGATCATTGAATCATCGGCTCCAATGGATTAAGGACATCGAGATAGTGCTAGGGTGGCCCTCTAATCTAGGTCCATGGACAAGGGATCATTTTTTCAGTCAATTTTGGAAACTAGGGTTTTTCTTAGTAAGTGAATGTCCAATTTCTGCATATAGGGGTCGGCTTTGCAAATTCCTTGACCGTGAACGTTTATCTATTCCCACATGGAACCTACCTAAACATGCTTGCATGACCCACCAAAAACCCTTTTTGATGCACGGTTTCCATTCTATGCCCCAATTAGGGATTCAACAGGTGTCACTGAAAGCTTGTAGGAGGTGGGACTCAACGTGCCATAGATTGATGACCATTGCTCAGATTGATGAACCATCGGCTCCATTGCATTCAAGAAATTGCGATAGTGCTACTGGAGGCCCTCTAATCTAGTTCCATGGACAAGGGATCATTTTTTGGTTAAATTTGGAAACTAGGGTTTTGCTCAGTAAGTGAATGTGAAATTTTTGCACATGGGGGTCAGCTTCTCATATTGCTCGACCGTGAATGTGTGGCTAGCGTTCCCACATGGAACATGCCTAAACATGCTTGCATGACCCACCAAAATCCCTCTTTGATGCACGGTTTCCATTCTATGCCCCAATTAGGGATTCAATAGGTGTCCCTAAAATCATATAGGAGGTGGGATTCAACATGCCATAGAATGATGACCATTTCTCGGATTAATGAACCGTCGAATTTGTTGGATTTAGGACATTGGGATAGTGCCAAAGTGGCACTCTACTCCAGGTCCATAGATAAGGGATCTTTTTTTGTCAATTTTGTGAACTAGGGTTTTGCTCAATAAGTGAATGTGAAATTTTTGCACATAGAGGTCATCTTGAAGGTGATTGTAGATCTTCCCCTATTGAAAAGATACTTGTTGCAAACTATTATTCCATGTGCAACTGTCGAGAATTATGTTACCTGGTGTGAGGTGTTGAACTTGACTTATTTCCCATCATTGTCAAGTAAGAAATATTCTATGTTTTTGTTTTAATCAAGGCAAAAGGAGTTGTCAATCTCTATGTGGAGGTGAATTGATATTAGGATCTCATATCATTCGTGTGATTGGAAACTCGAAATAAGGTTGTTTCCCATATTAATTTAGCTAGGTCATCCAAGATATGTGAGCATTTGTATGATGAAATGCAGGAGGAGACAATGCCATTACGTCAGTAACCATGTAATGGAACATGTTTATGTTTAGAAACAAGTGGCCAACCTATTACGCCATTATTACAAAATATATACATCTTCACACTATGAATGCTTTGAATAATACTCCATAAACATAAATTTATAAAACAAAATTCAGAATAGTACTTCTCTAATCAATTTAAACTATAATAAAATCACACATAACTTTCATCTTTTTCAAAGTTGTTACTCGAGGCCATTCATTAAATGCCATGTGCATTAACAAAATGATAAAATAATGTGCAAGATATACATAACGTGCAAGATATAGTCATAACCATTATTTTGAATCAACCTTAACATACTTGGATACTTTTAGGTTTGATGTGTATCCCATGTATTCGTTAGATGAAAGACATCATGCCAAACACTAATTTTATTTATGTAGACCACACAGGTGCATCACTTAGGTGTGTCAACTTTATGCATCCTTTAAAAGTTTGTTATGTTGTTATGTGGGTATGGTGTTTTTGTATTCCATCTAGTTGGATCAGTTGCTTAGCTGTGCTGGGTGCTTATGTGTATTAGGTATGTTCCATCTTTGTGAATACAATTTAACATTGTATATGCAATTGGATCGTGGTAAAAAACAATTAAAATGTACATTTTTGTCATTACGTAATATTCTAATTGTGCATTGTTCTCAAATTTATATCTGATATCTCCATGCAATCGTAAAATCTGTAAAAAATTGGGAACATTACACATAGAAACATTCTTGGCCACATGTGTATAATCACACTTAAAAGACTGAACCATGAAGATATCAATATCCTTGATATGAAATACTTTTTATATCATGAAAGTTATAATACAAAAATAGAAGGCCCATTTATGGCTTGTCAATGTACATGTATCAAAAACATATTTGATGTACATGTACAAATAAAAGTATATCTGTCCTGGACCGCGCCCCTGTACTCTAACTCCGGATTGTACATAAAAAAAAATATTTTCCCTAGACTAGCACATCAAAAATCTAACTTTCTCTTGTTTTTCCCGAACCCTGATGCTTGTCTCCTCTGTCTATGACCACTGTGCATCTATGGCGACTACAAATCAATGACAATATTTCTTGATCAGGTAACTAAACTAATATTGTCCAGCAATAACAAAGTTCAAAAATTTAAAATATGACTCAATTGTAAATAAAACAAAGACTCACTGCATCTGTTGGGGGTATAGTTGCCTCTGGTGTCCTCCTCGTTGTAGAGAGTCTCTCTGCAATGCTTCTCTGTGAATAAAAAAAATATGTCAATTATTTGAAGAATTATCAACATGTACATGAATGAGAAAGTACTAATCAATTGTGTAAAAAATGAACATCTCACCGAAAAAACCATTTCTAGGGGATTATGTTGGGACTCTTCAGTAGTAAGAGGAGCCATAGGTTGAACATCAACCTCAGTTGTGTGTCCTAATGGACCAAGGTGTGGCTACATCCACCAAATGATAAAATTGTTAGACATCGTGCATGTCCATAAACAATACAAATGAAATCTACAATTACAAATATTCAAGTAGATGTACCTCAATGTGACTTATCCCTATTGTAGATGCAGCATTGACCGCAGCATCAACAACCCCACTAAGGTACTCTAGCATGAATGACTCTACATCTTGATGTTTTAAACATGCAAAAATAACATTAAGAAAAACTACTTGTGAAGTGAATTCATAGCTAACCAGCAACTGCCATTGGAAGTGTGTACATTACCATGGAATGAGTAGGCTGATCCTCATGCACACCCGCTCTATTCAAGGAAGAGGGTCATATGGTTTAAACAACCCCCTTATCTACGTTTGGACTACGAGGAGATCCAAAACAAAGAGGTGGTGCAGGGATCTGCGATGATGTCTGCAATCATAAAGTGTTACCATAGTTAGACATGGAGTTGAATAGATGGAATAATATGTACTAAAAAACTAACATGTTGTAATATACTTACCCCTTCTTGGGACATATCTCCCCCATGGGAGTGACCACTTCCATCAATTTCTTGCCCCTCTTCAGATGCTAATGGCATCTGCAAGTTTAAAAATTATAAATATTAGCGATCTATAAAGGAGTGTACAGTAAGAAATTTAAATAATTCAAACAATATTCAGTCATAGCCAATGTACTTACATTCTTCAAGTAATCATAAATTCCACCTTGGACTATGTCGTTGATAGCAACGTCTCCAGCATCACGTTCTAAGTGGGGTTCCTGCAACTTCAAAAATTGTAAATATTAGACAATTTAACAAATTAATAAAGACTAACACATGCATTAAAAAAATGATATGTATTAACAAAATGACAAATGTTTAAATATTACCTCAATGGTGGTTGTTTGGGCCTTGGGTACAACCACACCGGGTGTAGTACCACCTCCATGAGAGGCATCAATCTCCTCGAAGAGTAAATATTGCATATATTATGAATCTTTTAATATGTTACATACAGTATGGAAAAATTAAAAATTGAACAATAATAGAGTTTTAACAATGTCCTTACTTGACCACCAGTCATCGTAGTGGTACCATGTCTTGGTCCACGACCATAACAGGGTCCCCCACACGATGTGCAGACATGTGGCTCTCTCTAAGGCACATGGGATGTCGGTCTATCCCCACCATTATATGTCCCTCCACCACCAGAAGCTGGTGGTTGTACCCCAGCAGAGGAAGAGGGCGCTCTCTAGTCAATAATGGTTGTGTGTCCAGAGACCATCTCAGCTAGAGTAAAAAATACCTCCTGTGTCTGGGAAACCATGTCATGTGCAAGAGGGATGTCTACCCTCGGTAGCTGGGCACGGGGTGCAGGTATCTATGGATTGGCATCTCTATGCCTAGCATTGGGTCAGTGTTGGGGAATCCCCCTACCAACTCCCTAGAATCCCAACATGTCAAAATAGTTGACATGTTTCCCCATCACAAACTATGCATACAAATTTCAGAGGAAGTACAACGGTACTTCCCTATTGTTGTGAGGGGTAACGTCAAAAACCATGTACCACCTATCCATCCAATTGTCTCTGATGGGTGGAAAGGTGCACCACTCAATACAAATATGTGGCCTGTAGGACTCCGGAATGTCATCCGTCCTAGGCAATCTAAACCATGTATAGATGTGTTGTTTTTCTTATTTTGAGCTTTTTTACCTCGTTGTAACTCAACTCATCAGCGTATTGTTGTATTTTCCTCTCCCTGTATGATGCGATGCTATACAACGCATCATTCGATCTTGAGATCGTATCAACAATAGACAACAAAGAATATGACAAGGAGTGGCGGAGCTCATCTCCACCCCTCTAAGCAAAACCAATCTCTCTCAAATGGCCAATAACCCTCAGTATCTCCGCACCGTTATCCATAGTAGCCACTGCAATCATAAATACAAATAAAATATCATTAGAAATATAAACACATGATATAATGACATCTCTAAGCACTGAAAACCGTATAACTAATGTATGACAAATAACAACATAAACTAAATCTATCATGTAAACTTAAAAATTGATCTTGAATTTTACAGTAAAGAATAAACATTTAACATTTTTTCATTTCATATTTATGTCCTAAATTCAAGTATTAATTCCAATTTTTAAGTATACGTGTGTACATAAAGTGTCTTGAGTGTATATGTTGATTGCAAAGCTCCTCTAGCTTATTTGAAGGCTTGGATTATGAACTTTCATTGAAATTGTGAGGTGTTGGTTATTGCCTTTGCAGGACCAGCTCTCAGATTGCGGGTGGAAGCAACAATTAGACCCTAGAATAGGTGGCATAATGTGATATTGATGAATAAAATCCAATTATAAGCAACGATTTTGTTAGATATGTAATTATTTGTTGTAGCGTGATGTTTTTTGGACTCCAAAGTCTATTTAGAATATCTTTGTTTATATTTAATTTGGGCCATGTATGGATTCCACTTGATGTTATTTTAGTTCTATTCCCTCTTTCTATATACCCATGAGAGACTTTAAATGCACAATTGTGTATAGTGGATTTTATGGTTGCAAGGTTTCCACTGGATTATATCATGTATGATAGTATGTGATTGGCATGTTTAATCAAACACATCAAACTACCTATGTATCTTCACGTTCGTAGAGTCTATTGTTGAACTTTGTTGTCTTGACCTTAACCAAAAAGTACCCTTCGTTCATGAGGAAATATTTGTTAAAAGCATGGGAAGCTTCTATACCTTATTTTAACACTTGGATTAGGAAGTTTCATCAAAACTATAAGGTGTTTATTGATCTTCTTGGAAGACCAACTTCGATATTTCGGATAGAGGCAAGGGGTTTACCATATTTGTTTATGTATTTTAGGGAATATATGAATTATACTTGATTTTTTTTAGTTGTATGCAAGCTTGCAATATAATTGACAAACTTTGCATATTTGTTAATTTTGGTTTGGATTCACAATTATGCTTGACAATATACATATATGCAAATAGTGAAGTTCGTTTGTTTTTTATGAGTTAATTGGGGTTTTGGTTTAAATTGGGCATGTAAATTACTTATGAAAACTTGCAATGTGCTTGACAAACTTTGCATATTAGTGAATTTTGGTATGGATTCACAAGAATTTTTGTGAATATGCATATGGAAATAGTGAAATTCATTTGTTTTTTATGAGATAACTGGGGTTTTGGTTTCAATTGGGCATGTGAATTTTGGGTATGAATTTTGGTAAATAATCAAAATTATTTATTTTTTATGAATAAATTGGGGATTTGGTTTCCATTGGACAATTACATTGGGGTTTTTGTTTCCATTGGTCAATTCCATTGGGGTTTTTGTTTTCATTGTCCATAAATTAATTTATTTTGGTTTAATTTTTCAAATTAGGGCAAATAAATTGATGAACTTAGAGAAAAAACGTGAGAAGAAATGCGGAAAATACCTCACAAAGAGGAGGTTGATCCAAAGGTGGAGATGGATGGCTTTGGTACACCCAAAAATGCGTTTGCCCAGTTTAGAATTGTTCCGTCCAACTCCAACAGTCGTGTGATGTGGCGAAAAAGATGGACTCGACCTGTTTAAAAAAAAAAGTTTCCACAATGGGGGCGTGATTTTATTCACTAAAATAGAGGCGCGATTTACTTAAATATACATTAGAGGAAATTTCAGCTCAAAATGGGCCTTCTAAAAAAAATTAATAAAATAATAGTTAAAATAATAAAATAAAATTTATTAATTTTGAAGGAAGAAAAGAAAAAACTATTTTTTTGTTTGTATTTTCGACATATCTCCTTGTGTTTTTACTCAAAAATTTTGATCGGGAGAGCTCATTGGATGTATAATTAAATTCTGCAACCAACGAGTACCCACTCGGCATACTTTTGACAGACCCCGCTACCCCAAAAACAAGAAATACCTGAAAAAAATTTAATGATGATGTCATCATCATGTTTTTTCAGGTATTTCTTGTTTTTTGGGTAGCGAGGTCCATCAAAAGTATGCTGAGTGGGTACTCATTGGATGTAGAATTTAATTCCGCATCCAAGGAGATTTCCGGATCAAAATTTGAGTAAAAAAATGGGGAGATATGTCGAAAATACAAATAAAAAAAAGTAGTTTTTTTTATGATACCTATCCCCAAATTTATATTAAAAAAGTGTCTAAGACCTCTACGGTATTTCAAATTTAAAGAAATTCCATTGGCTAACACATGATGACATGGAATTTGAGTTAAAGTTAAAAGGCCCATTTTGAGTTGAAATTTCCTCTAATGACGGAGGCGCAATTTGCTTAAATAAAATGGAGGCACGATTTAGTTTACTATCCTAATTGGCATGCCTATTGGCAACGTTGGGACTAGGCTTGGAAGGTTCGAGATTTCTTGGGATGATTTTTTTTTTTTGGATCAAGAGTGATTGACTTCACTCGACCATTGCATCTAAAAGGTCCATCAAATTCTTGCACACACCCGTCTGTTAACTTAACAGAGTCCATACCTGTTGTGCTTAACACCAAGTTCAAGAGTCGCCACTTTCCATCAAACTCAAACAAATAGCCAACACATCCATCACCAAGGATGGAGCTCACGAGTTTTGAAAATATGCTCAATTCTTTGCATCCTACCTAAGACATTCACGCCTACATAAGTGTCAAATCCGCCCTTAGAGGATGAGGTTGAAACCCTACGCCTAAGATCACCGAGTTATGCATTTAAAAAACTAGTCCCGAAATGAAATGACAGGTTTGTAATAGACCTCAGAATCTACCAGGTAACTCCAACCTCTATAGAGAGGGAGCTAAAATGGGAGAGAGTCTTGGCCCACCTGGGGAACCCTAGCCAAATGGCCTTCATGTGCAAGAGGAGGGAACATCATACTTTATGAGGCAAACAAATTGCTTGGGATCGGTGGAATAAGGGCATGCATACAACTCGTGTGGCTTACATGCAACCTTGTCTCTCCTGATGGGATTCCATATGCCATTCGACTGAATACAGGTAGAGGAGGTGGTACGAAAGGTGGACGGGAAAGGCTGGAGTGCAGCCGAGGTTGAAGAGAAGAATGGTGGGGGGCGGTGGTTGGTGGAGCTGGGCGGTGGACCAGTAGATATGATGTCCCTGTGTGGAATGAGCTAATTGGAGAAGAGGTATGTTAATAAGGGAAGATAAGCGTGGAGGCTAGGGTTAGCTTAGGTTTAGGTAATGTAAAAATTTAAAATTTAAATACTAGTTTGGTTTTGATATATTGATCATGTATTAAGTATATATTAGGTTTTAATAAAGTAGCAAAAAAATACATTATAAACAATTTACATAAATCACATTTAATTTTGAAATGTAATTTAATTTTTTTTTTTTTACCTTAATCATAGCAAAGTGCAGGATATATATATATATATATATATATACTTAACACTAAACTTCAATTTTTAGGCGTTTATATACTTAGAAAAAGGCAGTGCCGAGGCTTCAATGTATAGTCGAAGAGACAAAACGAACATGAAATCCTAGAAGCAATACACCACCGAGACCAACACGACGAGTTGAACGACAAGGAATTGATTTACTACATGATGAAATTGTTATACAAAAATGGCAATGCTATATTTAATCTAATCTTGATGAATTGTTATTTCAAGACACAAATTATCCCCTACAGATACTCTGTATAGTGTTTGTATATCTAGATTTTAGTCTTACATGTATACAATGGAAATACCAAGGATATGCTCTTATTTCAATGACTTAGGAACTATCATGGTTCAAATTAATACATAGAGGACGAGGTCGATGACGACCACCCTCACCGCTGCCATAAGAACTGCCAACAACACCTCCAAGGACAACCTCCACTCCCAAAATGGAGAGCATACTGAGATCCTTGGAGACTATTACAAAAACATTGAACAGGTAGTCAAAAAAGGCCGTTGAGGTCGAAACCATGCAGGTGAACCGAGAGAACTCTGAGAGGGAACAAGACCCAACAAAGGAGTTGCTTCAGAACATTTCGAGAGAGCCATAGAAGATAAAAATTCCCTATTTTTCTGGAGGACAACTGGGTAAGCATTCCAAAGCATGGATGGAAGGAATTGTTGTAAAGGAAAGTTTCATATGGCTAGGGTTTAAGAGGCCATCAACGTACTGGGGTTGAAAGGTGGATGCAAATGGTTCTGCAAGTATATATAAGCAAGTTTCAGAGATTAGAATGGTTCATACCTTGACAAATGAAGGTTGATCCAAGCATCCCTTCAATCCTCTTCTTGCTCCTCTTTCTCCTCTTGCTCCAAGAGACCTGGAAAATGAATTATACCTTTCTCAAACCAATATGACCACATATAAAGAAATTATAATCAAATAACCATGAAATAATGATTTGACTAACATCATCATATGATCATAAACAAATATTCAATCACACATTGAACAATAATTTGGGAAGAAGAAGAACATGACATCTTTATTAATCATGAATTGAAGTACAGTTATACCTTCTCTTCAAGTTGGGCACTTCATGAAACCTTGATCTGGTTCTGCTACTTCTCTTCTCCAAGAAACTCAGCCTCCAAGCTCTGCAACACAAGGAGAATGCTTCTAGGGAAAAGGTGTGGGAAAAGAGAGCTCCAATTCCTCCAGCATAACAATGCAAAGGTTTCAGTCCTCTCTCAAGGACCTCCCTACCTATATTTATATGCTTTATGAAGAGATAGGGTCGAAGACAAAGTAGTTACAATTGAAGAGTGAGTTGTATAACTACCCAAACTACCCGAATTTCAAAAAACATATTTTTTTGACATTTTTCAAGAGGAATACGCAGGTTGGGAGACAACAGTCACATATGTAGGAGGTATACAAGAGTTGCAATGTAAATAGTCTCATATTTAGGGCATACGCGACTATTATATTTAACAAGTCGTGTACAATATGTGGGTTTCCTTAAGGCAAATCGCGTATGCATAAAACAAATCTCATTTTTAGGGTACTTTTGGGCATTTTCAGACTTTGGTGTCTTTTGGAAAGTTTTAGCTGACTCATATACCTTTCCAACGGTGCAGAGATGAGGTCAAATAGAGTTACAAAACTCAAAATATGGATCCTCCAAGTTAGGTGTTTTTTCTGTGACTTTCATGAAGTGTAGTCATGGAAATGTCGACATGCGACGGAATCATGGGAAAGTGGTCACAAGCAGAGATGTGTCATTTTAAGCTATAACATGAATGAAGAGGTGCTTTACATTAAACAAGTATACCTCCAATTCCAAGGCTAGAATGGCCATATTTCATCTAAAGGGTTATGCCCTAAACCGGTGGTCATATCTAGAGAAGCAGTTGCGCCTTACTCCTCTGACTGTATCTTGGGAATTATTTGAGGAGAGGTTCAACATGAAGTACTTTCCAACTTATTATAGGGAACAACAGGAAGGTGCATTTCATTCTTTGCTACAGGGAAACATGATTGTGGAAGAATAAGAGGCTAGGTTCATGTAACTAATATAAAATGTTCCTTACTTGGACTTAGATGATCACCATGTAGATCTTTGTGTATGGACTCAACTACAAGATCAGGGTTGCAATACGGATTTAGAAGCCAACTTCAGTTGGTTTGGTATTATAATATGCTCCTTATGTGGAGGATATGTTGGAAGCGAGAGGAGGTATCAAATTGATAGGGTACAATCTGTATGTTCCAGGGAAGTCCCCACGACTATACTTCAGGGGAGGATAATCTATACCTCCTCCTTATGATAACAGGTTCACCTCAAGGGGTAACACTTCAGATCACTCAGTGTCATAGGCATTGTCCTTAACCAAGGAGAGTTCGGGTATAACATAGGGAAATTACGATAAAGGAAGGATAGGTTTTAGAGGATTTCAGAGAAGGAACTCATCCCAGAGGACTCCTCCCAGAAGAATGCAATCACCACCCAATATATTTTGATGGGGATGTGGGGGCCCTCCCTTCCAACATTATTTTCCTAAGGGACAGACCAATACTAGGAAAGGGGAGGGAAAAGAACCCATGCATAGTTCAGGTAACAATCATCAGATTCATGTGGTAGTTCATAACAGCCAAGTAGAAAATTAGTCCACCATAGTAGAATCTATTGGTCTCAGACGATGAACCTTCATGGTTAAACCATTAGGTATATTGGATCATAGGATTCGATAGCTCCGTAGTCACTACATGGACCAAGTTAGGTCTAATGGTACATGTATAGCCCAAGATCTACTACCTAGGATGACGAAGAGACTAAGCGTTAAGACATTCCCTCATTATTTTGACCAAAACTTTGAGACAAAGTTTTAGGAAGGGTGGGTGTATGTAACGCCCTGTATTTCGACTAGGAATGTTTACCGACACACACACTACATTTTATTTTGCTTATTATCTATTGGACTCAACTAGACCGAGTAAACTATATTTTGGCACATTAGACCTGATTTTATGTTACTACTATATTGGTGATGTTACTATGCTTGTGTTGATACTATGAGTACGATGTGATGATGTTACCATTCTTATGAAATTTCACTATGATTATGTGATTTTGATGTCGTAAATATCATGATATTTCATTCTTTCATAATGATAGTGTGTGTTTACTTATTGTCATAGATGAAATATGATATATATGATGTGGTATGTGGATATCAACCCATGATGTGATCGATTTAATGATGTTAGGTGATGAAATGAAAGGTTTTTAATGATGCAAATAAATTGTTGATCGAATAGATATATTTGTTAGAAATGTATGATTTAATAATTTGCATGAAGCAGAGGCTATGAGATGGATATATACTTGATATGGTACAAGGAATAAGTGTTTATTAAGAAATAAATCTTAAAAATCGACAGGATAATACTATGACACAAACCGATAATCTCAATAACAAGATAGTGTGATTTTGATAGTGTATAAACCTAGTATGTTGAGAGAGATGGACGTATTTCCCAACCTATGGTTCTTATGATCCTTGAGGTCGTGGGAGGGTTGTACTAAGTCACGCTCCCCTAGACATGTGATGATAATGGTCAGATGTCTGCTAGGAGGGGTTGGATTCATTTTTTAACCGATGCCAACACTATCAGTTTCTATATGGTTTTAGGTCGTTGAAGCCGACACCACATATGTTCTAGTAGCACACTAGCAGAGGAAGGATAGTGAGGATGCAGAAGTAGGAGATGATGGGAGAATGTGTTAGCCAGTATTGTGGGGGATTTTGGGTTCTATTGAAAGTATGTAGTGGTGGTTGGCATCCCTCCCCTGAACATAACTGATTAATTGATTACTGTAAATCTATGTATAATGATGTTGAAATCCGACTATTTAAACCGTTAGATAACTCATATTGATAAAATGATTATGTTAAAGTATCTATGACTATTACGACTGCATTATTATTATTAAATAACATATACTCATAGGAAGGATATGTTACCTATAGTACATATGTGATATGTTCATGCACTAGGCACGCATGGAGACTTTGCATATATACACTAGTATTGTTATACAAATGCTCACAAGGTTAAATAATTGTGTAAATTGTTACAAAATAGTAAGTTACTATACATTGGTAATGGAAGTTAATATTTGTAAGGTATGTATTAACTAGTTATTTAGTGTTCCTTAAATTGCATATGAGCACTATAATAAATAATTTAGTAAGTGTCAACAGTTGAAATTATTGTTAGAAATTGTCTTAAGCATGAACATTGTTCCATATTCCACTGTAGAATGGTACTATTGAGTTATTAATTACAATTAGTTTTACCCTTAAAGATACTTGTGTATAAATGTAAAAGTACTAGGTTGGTAATTGTCAGTTAAAAATTAAACAAATAAGTAACCGAATGTTTATTATTATAATTACTATTTATTCAATAATTATGATTGTGATTATTAATATAGTTATAATTATTGTTATTTTTAAAAACTATTGTGAAATAAATAATTTGTTAATATGAGTTAAATTAATTATTTAAATATCTGGATTACTCTGCTTCATTGGATAAGTAGGAACAATAGTATTATTTTAAACAAATTGGGATTGAATTATCCAAATCAACTAATATTATATTAATATTGTATGAATATTAAACAAATTGGAAATCAAAACATCCTAATCTGATTTTGATTAAGTAACCAAGACAATGAAATCTTAATTATGTTAAGTCATACTTATTTATTATTAGTTTATCTTGAAACCTTTAAATCATAAGTTAACCCATCAAGTAAAAGATAGGGTTTCCAATTATAGCGTGTGTGGCAAGTCCAAAAGTAACAAAAAAACATAAAATTCTTATTGCACCTCGTTGGCTATTCCTCTCCATTTTTCCAAGAACCACAACATTGTCGACACAAACATTGCGTTTGGTTCTCTTGTATTAGTGAAATTGCAGAAATAGTTTATGATAATTCGTGTGGCATTCACAAACAACCAAGAGACTCGGCTGATCGGCATCTCTGCATGGGAAGACAATGTTTTGAAAAAACGTTTCTGCGTTGGGGATTGTTAAAGAGTGTAATCTCACCCATAGTTAGGTCATGAGTTAGGTCAAGCTACTATTGTCATTTGTATTTCCTATTTAAACAACTTTGAATAATGAGAAGGTAATCAATCTGCCCAGTGTGATTCTCCGGCTTCATTATATTCTTTCACATGGTATCAGAGCTTACGACATAATCCGTCTATTGTTGGGGTAAGCCTTTTCACAGAGTGGAAAGCACTCTCACCAAGCAAAGCCATTTGGAAGCTGCTTGCCTATGGAGCTATTGCCTAGGTAGCTACAACATTATTTTTTTTTATTTTTCGAGATTTGAATTTTATTTTGGTTATTTTTTCCCTAACCCTAAAAAAAAATGGGTAGGATTTTTTAATTTTATTTTTCCAGATCTTTGCTCCCGATTTGTCTCTTTCTTAGAGGAGGGAGCTCTATCATCTAGATCTTGCCAGTGGGTTGATCTGATCAAGTTGGAGTAGATTCGATCAAAGTGTAACGGATCGCAATAATTATTATTTGTTTTCTTCTCCATATCTAGCCATCACTTCTTTCCTACAGTAAAAGAGTGGTGCCACCACCTGTTTTGAAGAAGAGAAAAGCGGTGCCACCACTTTGCTGATATTTGGCATAAGCGGTGAACATCAGCTACTTAGATGGATTTCTAGCACCGTGCCTCCCACCGCCTATTGCTTTTGAACCTGAAGCGGTGCTGTTTGTTTTTATTAAAAAAAAAAACGTGGGATTTTTTTTTATTAAAAAAAAAAGAGGCTAACCAAGGGATTTTTTTATTTAAAAAGGCACGGGCAAAAGACCTCACTGGATTTTTATTCTACAAATTGCATGGTGGAAGAATCAAAACGATCTCCGTGTTGGAGCGTGAATTTTATTCCACATCTAACATTTGGATCTGCATCTACACCAAATTCGTGAAAATTCTTGCTTCTATTCAGATCTGAACTTAGAGTCGATTGACAAGAGGAAAAAACAAGTGGAGGTGCCTTGAGTAAGTAGCCAGTCCCATTCCTCTCAGCAGGAAATCGCAGGAGTGCATTTGAATATCAGGTGTGCATTTTTTCTGAGTTACTTGGCACGCTATTCATTAGAGGAAATTTGGGGTCTAAAATGGGCCTTATAAGAAAATGTGCCAAAATAAGTTTTTGTGAGTTGGAATTCAAGAACCAATAGAATTTCAATAAAATAAGTCAACCATAATGGTTGAATTGACATATTTGTCATTAAAAAAAACTATTTTTTTTGTTCGTATTTTCGGCATATCTCATTGTGTTTTTAGTCAAATTTCGATCGGGAGAGCTCGTTGGATGCGGAATTTAATTCCGCATCCAAGGAGTACCCATACTGCATACTTTTGACGGACCCCGCTACCCCAAAAACAAGAAATACCTAAAAAAATGTGATGATGACATATTCCGCATCCAAGGAGTACCCATACTGCATACTTTTGACGGACCCCGCTACCCCAAAAACAAGAAATACCTGAAAAAACGTGACGATGATGTCATCATCACATTTTTTTAGGTATTTATTGTTTTTGGGGTAGTGGGGTCCGTCAAAAGTATGCAGTGTGGGTACTCGTTGGATGCGGAATCAAATTCCGCATCCAACGAGCTCTCCTGATCGAAATTTGAGTAAAAACACAGGGAGATATGTCAAAAATACGAACACAAAAGTAGTTTTTTTCTTTCTTCCTCCAAAATTAATCAATATTATTTTATTATTTTAACTATTATTTTATTATTTTCCTTAGGAGGCCCATTTTAGACCCCAAAATTCCTCTAATGCTTCCTTTTATTATTCCGGATCGCAAGCTCCAGCACTTGACAATTTGAGATCTGAACTCCCAATTGCACAGAACGTTGATTGTGTTGGGAAATTTGTTTTTTATTTAAGCTGACATAGGGAAGCCTTTGTCCTAACCCTATCTACCATTACTTCACTGATAATTGCAAAGAAGAAAGTGCAGAGGTGTGCACAGGTAGATCGTTGTGGATCTGTTCAGATCTGGCTAGCATGAAGAGGAGAAGAGGAGAAATTTTTGTCTGGTGTCCATTGGTATTGAGCACATAAAGTATGTGCTGAAACTCTTTGATGTGAGCCCCCCAACCCTCATCCTACTCCAAGTTGCTGTCGATTTCTCTATTGGTGACAACAGCACTAGCAAAACCTTGTCTAAACTACATTGTAGCGCTTCTGCTCTAGAGGAGTTTGTGGACCATGAGTTCGTGGAGCTTTCTCCATTGCAGAAAGCTCACCCTCTAATCATCCAATCTTATTGAAGGTTGTGATCTAGAAAAGAAGATCTATTCTTGAATATGGTGCTACCAGAAGCAGCCCAGAAGAATTTGAAGAGGTAAGAAATATCTCAACACCACAAGGTTTATGGCAGAGCTTTAATGGAAATGAGTATGATGTATGGGAAATCAAAGTAATTAATGTGTTCAAATTACAAGATTTGTGGCACTTCATAATTGAAGAGGATCCCATTGATCCAGAAAAGTTTAATGCTTTGACAGAATTTGAAAAAGAAAGAAGGCAAGTGGTTGCCTTATGTCTCATACAAGATAGTATAGACTATTCCTTGTTTCACTACATTGTAGAAGATGATACTCCAAAGAGAGCATGGGATACACTAAAAGAAGTCTTCAGTGAGGAACCAAAGGTAGAGGAAGATGACTCTGTAAGGAAGGAAGAGCACCAAGAATCCCACACTGAAGTGGATGACAGTCAAGATGACTGTGTCTATGAGGCAGCTAGTGATCATGTAATCCCAACAAATGATGTTGATCCAGTTATGTTTGATGATGATAGTGAAAGCAAATCTGTCACTACAATGGTACTCAATGATGTGAGTGATAGTCTCTTTGAGCAAGAGACAGTTGATAGTAGCATAGAAGCTGCAATAGTTGCTAAGAATAAGCAACAACCAGCTGATAATATCACAAAAGAAACAACATTATGCAGTCCACCCCAAAACCAGAAAACCAAAAGTTTGAGGGAGATCTATGAGCAGGCTTCGGTTACTGATGAGCATCTACAGTATGCTCTGTTTTCTTATGATCCTACAACTTTTGAAGAAGCAATGAAGGATGCACAGTGGAATCAAGCAAGTGAAGAAGTCAATAATGAAGTAGCTGTCATTGATGAGCAACACCAAGATGTGAATGCTCTCCAAGAAAAGCTAAAATATATTCATATTTTTTCTAACAAAAATTTTCAGTGTGCAGGTAAAGATGACAACAAGAAGAATCATGTTGAAACAAAAGATGAATATTTTCACTATGTTCCAGAAGATGAAGATCAACTACTTAGCATCAAGATCCATAAGACAGAAAAAGAATTCAAGCTGAAGTTTTTTGAATGAAATGTAAGCCTAGCTGAGACATAGACCAGCAGGCATCTTTAGGCATAGACAATGTTGATGATGTACTACCAGTTGAGATTAAGGGGGTGTGTTAAAGAGTTGTAATCTCACCCGTAGTTAAGTTAGTGAGTTAGGTAACCCACGGTATTTACTCACCTATGGTATTCTCCCATAGTATTGTTGTTTTCCATTTCCTATTTAATCTGCTCTTAATAATGAGAAGGTAATCAATCTTCCCAATGTGCTTCTCTAGCTTCATTCTATTCTTTCAGAGAGATGTGTATATCTATTTGGAATAATTCTCTGCAGTATTTTATGTATGATAACACACGAGTTATATGTATGAATCTATGCGTAAAAAGAAAAAAAAATGTTAACATAGATCTTTTTCTTTTATTTTCTAGAGAATTTCAGAAGAAATCCATCATGTACTAAAATATCCATTGGGTCGCCCTCCTGAGAAATGTAGGTACCAAATTTAGCATGTTTTCAATCACAGTTGAGGTCATTATTTGCAACGTTCAATTCCAATTGTTCTTTGCTTGTTGATTTCTCATACATATGTGAACTAAGAATTCAATTTGAGCTTCACTTGTTTGGTATGCAAAGATTATGACAAAACGAAGTCTATTTAATCAGCATCGATTATTTGACAATGTGATCGAAACGTAGACTTCAATTGTGGATCACTTGTCTGATAGGGAGAGATTATGAGAAAATGAAAGAGTATTTAATAACCATCTCTTGTTTAATAATTTAAACATGATATCACCAAAAAAAAAAAATACTTTGCCCAACTTAAAATTATGCTTAACATGTCCATCAACATGTAAACCTTTCTACGATGCCCTTTTTTTTTTAACGTATCTTATTTTTTAATGTCCAAAAAAATATTTGTAACGTGTCCAACTTTAATTAAGGTCTTTCCTTTTCGTTTCGTTTTTCTTAGATGCCCAAGTTTGCTTTCGTTTCCTTTTTCAACATGTCAATAGAGTTAGTTTCAACTTATGCAAACTTATTTAATGTCATCATCGACTTAATTATTAATAACCCTTTATATTATATTGCATGCATGTGGGATAGTTGCGATTAAAAGCAAGAAGTTTGTTTCACAAAGTTTCTATGACCAACATTAGTAGCTAAACTTTCAATAAATATAAAAAAATAGCAACAAATTTGTAATAGTAATAGTAATATATATATATAACAACAAATTTATTTATAAGCAATAGGTAGATATAAACTAGAAAACAATTTGTTTCACAAAAGGGGTGTGCAAGTTAATGATGGTTTCTTTTGATAGGTTAGATGCAATAAAACTGAAAAAAACAAGCATAATATCCCAACTTACATGGATATTTTGAGATACATATACAATGAATCTTGGTCTCAGTTAAAAAAAATAATATAATTGATAATGTTCATAACTAT
The DNA here is from genome assembly GCA_001517045.1 of Pseudotsuga menziesii. NCBI lineage: Eukaryota > Viridiplantae > Streptophyta > Pinopsida > Pinales > Pinaceae > Pseudotsuga > Pseudotsuga menziesii. Next base: position 409,670 of record LPNX010858733.1, on the reverse strand, counting down.
CTAAAGTTTGATATTTTCTAACACTTCTTTTTTTGACAAATTGTTAGGACTATGTTTTTGTGGGTGTATTTTTTTGAGTGCCTAAATTATGGAATCAACCTACGAAAATTGGTAGACATATAGAGAATAACTAGTATTAGCACACCACAATTTTTCTAAAATAAATTTAATAATTTATAATTTTTTTTTAATTATCTAAGTGATTGAACCTCAAAAACAGTATGCCAAGTGTGGGTGCATCTTTTGAAGGCCTTAATGCAATGATCATGAAATGGTTTTTTATAGCATGTAGAGGTCGATGTCTAGTATTGCACTATACAATTTCTTTATAAATGAAAAATTTATAGACGCAACACTAACAATGTGTTTTTAAAGTAAGGGGTCATTACAGAAGAAAAATAAGGAAAAACATGTTCTCTTAAAAAAATTGCATATTTAGAATCTACGTAATGAAATGTTACGGTCTAAATTTTCATAAAAAAATTATGGTGTGCATTATACTGTAACAAGTGGTAAAACAAAGACATATTGAGAAAATGGATGAAATGCTCATTGATCCATGGTTTACCACATTCCATGGCATAGGTTTGGTTAAAATCCAAAGAAAAATTTGAAGCAGACACATAGGCACATGGATGACATGCCAGCATGTGTGGAGGGTCAGTCCTAGTGCTAAGAAACAATTACGTATTTCTTTTAATTTCAAACTAACAAGACCCCTGAAAAATATTTCGTGGTATACAAAATGTGTATCCAATATGAAATAACAAAATGAGTAGCCAATATGAAATTACAAAACAAGTACCCAATGTGCAATTTACAAAACGAGTACTCAATATGCATTGACAAAATGCGTACTTGATCTTTAATGCTAACACGAGTAACACTACAATTACATTGTATGGGTTGGTGATGATAACATTTAAAATAATTGGATGGCTAGGTAAATAAAATGAACATGTTCTGACATGGATTTGGATCACTAGGTATATAGAATCAACATGTTTGGATGTGTTGCACTTGGCGACTAGGTGAATTAGACTTGGCTTGGTGATGATACCATTAAAGAGAGTTAGCATGTTAGACCTAGCCTGGAAACGATAACATTAAGAATATTTGGATGCTTGGGTATATAGAACAAACATGATTTGGTGTGCTATACTTGGCTTGATGAAAATAACAAATGAGAATATTAAATAGATTTGGATATCTAGGTATATAGAATGAACATATTTCACTAAGAAAGAAAATTATATGATTTTGTGCATTAGACTTGGCTTGGTGATGATAACATGAAAAATATTTGGAT
>LPNX010858733.1:372240-401844 GCA_001517045.1 Pseudotsuga menziesii | reverse complement strand
AGAGAGAGAGAGAGAGAGAGAGAGAGAGAGAGAGAGAGAGAGAGAGAGAGAGGGTTGTTAAGGGGTTAGAGATAGAGATAGAGGGGAGTGTTAGGAGATTGGGGTAAGTGGAGCAAGGGAGAGAGAGAGAGAGAGAGAGAGAGAGAGAGAAAGGATTCGTAAGGGTTATAGAGAGGAGGGGGGTTAGTGGTAGAGGGAAGCATAGGAATGTGTGTATGTATGAGAGAGAGAGGGGGGTGTGGGTTAAGTGTAGTTGGAGGAGTATGGGAATGAGAGAGACTGAGAGAGGGGATTAGTAAGAGTTAGGGGGAAGAGTGGGTGGGAGAGAGAGAGAGCCTAGAGAAAGAGAGGAGGGGGGGCATTAGATGTAGGGAATGGAGTAGGGGGTGAGAGAGCGGGGGGTCGTTAGGAGATTGGGGGAGATCTAGAGAGGGATAGGATTTACGGGTATGTGGAAGAGTATGCACGCGTGCAGATGCACACAAGAGAGAGATACCTGGCTTGGTAATGATAACAAATGAGAACATTAAAAATATTTAGATAGATATGTATATATCTAATGAAAATATTTCATGAATAAAGTGTTCATATGACTTGGTGTATAGAATTGGCTTGGCGATGATTTAACATGAAAAATATTTGGATGGCTAGGTATATACAATTACACTAGAGATTAGTCAGGGTTAGGTTCCATGAAGCGGAGAGAGAGAGAGAGAGAGAGAGAGAGAGAGAGAGAGAGAGAGAGAGAGAGAAGCAGGGGTGTTTGGAGAGAACAAATTATACAACTTGACGAGAACTATATACTCAAAACGAGAACTTTAAACATAAAAACTCATATTTTTGCGTCAAAAACACGAAAATCAACACCCCAATCGAAAAGAGGTGCTACCAGTAGCACCTTTTTTCATCCAGATAAAAAAAAACACAATCTTCTAGAAATCCCTCCTAGCATTAGTGAAATAAAAACCCTAAATCAATGTTAGAATTGAAAATGTGGTCCTCCCAAATCACCCCTGTTTTTATTTGGTGTTAAAATTACATCTTGTTTTAAACCATGGTGTTCACAATCAACTTCATTGCAACGAAAATACCAAAATGAACCACTGAATCAAAAAGAGGTTCTATCAATTGAATCCCTTTCTTCCATCAAGTTATAGTTGCAAGCATTTCAAAACCATGCATCACCTATGATTTTTTTTCCTAAATCACCTTAAAAGCTTTAATTTTTTGAAAAATGTACATATTTTTTTGAAAAAAAAAACATTTACAAAATATACTTTTAAATATTTAAAAAACATATTTTTTTACTAATAATATTAAAAAATAATCACAATAATTTTAAAAATAAAAAAATGGAAAATAAACATTAAAATTTAAGAAAATTTAAATTTTTTCATAAAACAAAAAACAAAAATAACTAAATATTTTTTTTTTTAATTTCTCAAAAACCTAGAAACAATTTCAACTATGTTAATAAACAAAAATCGTTTAACCTCTTTTGAATATATATATATAATTATTAAAAATAAACCATAATCATAATAAAATATTTTATTAAATATTTTATTAAGTACTATATAAAAACCATTTAAATAAATTAAATAAATTTTTATTAAAAAGAAATTTTAAACTTATATAACTAATGAACAACTTGACAATTAATTTACTTATTTTAGAAAATATGTTTCTATTCATTCCCAAGAGTTATATGACCACAATATATAGTGAGCTTCGAAAGCTTCTTGGCAAGTTTTTTAGCACATGAATAATATTTTAAAGTAAACAAAATATTGTCCTTCTTAAGGCCTGATAGACCAAACTAGTCTCATTAGACATTAATCATCATCACCATCATCATAACGATCTCTGGTTTTCCATACCCACAAACAATTTAACATAAAATAGGGGTATTTCCTCATTATTTCAATTATTTTAATGTAATAAAGAGGGAGCATGGCATATGATTTTGATTTTTGAATGGAGAAAGGTTTTTTTACCCCCATAGATTATGTATCTAGGAATATTAACCTATATACTAGAACTCATAGCCCATAGATAAAAGGAGACTATTCCTAAAACTCATAGCCCATAGATAAAATGAGACTATTCCAACATTAGGAAAAACAAGAACTGGAGCGAACATATAATGATCCTAGATCGGATCCAAGTATATCCCACTGGTTCGATACTTCGATTGCATATATCATGCATTGACCCACTACCCCCTCTCCTCCCAAGAGGTAGCCCTTGGATGGTAGGAAAATGCCCGACATCAAGTGCCACACTTCACACCCTTTTTTATTTGAATTGTTTAAATTTACATAAGTTTAAAGTTTTTAATTTTTTAATAAGATGTAGATGTAAATGTTTTTTTTAAATACCTCTCTCTCTCTCTCTTTTGAAATGAATTTTAATTTTTTTAATTTTTTAATTTTAATAATTTATTTTAATTTATTATTATTATTGTTTTTAAAAAAAAATTTGTAATTGTTTTTTTAAAATTTTTTTTTCATAATTTTTTTGTTTTTTCTCAAAAAAAATTGATTTTGTTTTTAAGGTGATTTCAATACAAAGAAAGATCATTTTTATTAACTAGGCGTTGAACAATCCCTAAAACATTTTGGTTCGAAAGGATTTCAGATCCTTGGAAGTCTATGAGCGTTGAAGATGAAAATCACTTTCTTCTAGAATTCCCTACCCACACCCACATTAAATCTCACCTCCATAATCTTTGCTCCAATACTGACTTCTCTAAGCTTCTAACTCCTTAAATCTATGGTGAGCTAGGCCCCATAAACCAAATTTGGTTTGAGTGGATGCTAAAGACCATCATCATTGTCATAAAAAAAAGTTTTTTCTTCGCACATGCATGGTTTCAAAAGGACTTCGATTGTTACTAGGATAAATAAAGGGGAGTCATTGATAGAAACTCTTTTCATTTGGTTGGTATTTTTTGCTACAATGGTGTTGGTTGTGAAGGCCACGGTTTTAAACAGGATGTGATTTTAACCCCCGAATAAAAAAGAAAGAAATTATGGATGACCAGTTTTTCGATCGACGATTGATTTATGGTTTTCATTACATCTTCATCGGTCGAGGTTTCAAAAACGTTGTAATTTTAGCCCCCAAAAAAGGGGTGATTTTTCAGTAGCTCCACTTTTCATTTCAGGGTAAAAATTACCACTCAATACAACCTATAAAAAAATGAGAATCTTGAGGGTTCTCGTCAGGTTGTATAATGTGTTGGAGGAGTACGGTGATTGGAGAAAAAGGTGGGTATATGTTACAAAGAGAAACTTCCTATGGATTGGGGGTACCACAACAGATATCTTGACACAAGAAATCAATATTTCCCACTATGCAAGAGAAACCAAACATCTAACACTAAGGGATACCGAATCGTACTTTGTTCCGGACGGTTGAAGTAGATCCCCCTTGATCTTTTCCAATTCACGCTTGTATTAGCAATGTGCTCTCAACAACAGCAAACACGACAAGCATGCTCTATAATAATGTGTTAGACCTACTCTAGAATACATATTCAATAATGTATAAGCAATTAAATACATCCATGGATTCAATATTCATATTCAAATGCACATAAATTGGAAAGGAAAATATATTTCTATTAATATAATCAGAGATACAATAGTGACAACCTCTGTAGGCACTTCTGCGAAAAGGAGAAACTGAGTCCTCCACCCGGGCCTCCACCACCTCAATCCTCCATCTCTCAATAGCAAGCTCACAAGTAAAGGCAAGCTTGGGAAGAACACAAAGTGCTCCAAAGGGAAAAAGGGATGTAGACTCAAGTATAAGCAAAACTGAGGAAAGAATGGCCTATAGTTTGTTTACTCTTCAATTCCTCCTCTTTAATGTACCCAAGGGGTTCCTTATATAGTACTCCAATGAGGTAATGGAGAGTCAAATCTGAGCGTTCTCAAGGCATATGGAAGGACAAGAGTCAAGATATTCAGACTCATATGAGGAAAAATTGAAAAGTATTTGGACTTATGCACACATCCCGATGTACGTGGGTTAGAGGTCAAAAGTCACATGTACATGCAAGTATAGCTTTAAAAGTCACATACAACAATAAACAAGTGTTTTTTAGGGATGATCTTGGGACATCAAAGTATAATATAAGTCCATGGGGTCTAAAGAGTCTACAGATGGACACAAAAGGCCATAAATATGTGATCAACCATGTGTGGTAAATTCAGCTATAACAGATGTCCCCTAATGTGTGAGGTCAGAGGGGTAACATGATGGCCGAAATACATTATAAAATACAACCCAGAAATGGAGTAATGAAGACCCAGGTGGAAGAACCATCCACTCCTCAGTATAATACAATGATCAATCTCTACATATGACTGCAAATACATATAGCAGTCTCAGAGACATAAGAGTACAATAGCCATGAATAGGAATGATATACAAGATGTGACATGTGTGGTCATTGCCACATACATTATACAATGGATCAAAATCTCTAAAGTGGATGAAGATATATAATAGATCAAGATCTCCATAATGGATGAAGATATATAACAGATCCAGATCTCCATAGTGGATGAAGATATTTGATATACGCTGGAATCAAATCACATGATATGATATCTCACGAACACTATCACGATCAATGAGGTAGCATACATGGAATGCCACGAAGCTGGAAGGTCTTCTACACAAACCTGTACGAGTACATGTCCTACTATGCGAATAAATGTGTCAAGGTCTAACACAGCATCCCATCGTCTGATTACCGTTCATTGATGTATACCGTTAACAGACACGAGATCACCCAACAATAATGAAAATGGGAATCAAGGTACATAGTGCAATATAACAAGTGTGAATAGATGTGTTGAGGTTGAACACTTGGAAGAATCCATCGATTAAGGGACATTGATGTATTCCAAAAACTGTCGATGGCGAGAGAACCTACCACTGATGAGTGTAAGTCTCAAGGCACTCAAAGGACTCTAGACACCTATTCCAAAATAAATGATATGAAGTCGATGGAATGGAATTTGCTGGAAAGAGGGAATTAAAGCATCCCCCATCAACCAAGATGAGGTACTTAGCAACACTGTATAATGTGTAAGAACTCGAAAAAGATGTGCATGAACCAATAACAGTACTGGGAATGGCTGACATGCAATGTCAAGATAACTGAGAAATGGCTGACTTAGGCTTCAACTTCCTTCGAACAAGAGCATAAAGGCTAATGGCAACTAAAGGTAGGCAACATGGACTCAATATGCAAACTAGGACATCTCTGTCACACAGGAGGAATCAATAGAGGCTCCATAGGGGATGGAATCTTAACCAATCGGTGGAGATAAACTCAAAGTAATGAGTACAACTCCTAAAAGTCAAACTAATAACCTAACTAACGGATGTGATATACAGTGCTTTGTTCGAAGGCGACATGATTTGATTGCTGCCAAAGATAACATCTTTTCTTGTCTGACATTTTATGTTTTTATTTTTACTTTTTTGAACTTTTTCAGATATTTTGAAAAGCGTGCAAAAGAATAAAAGTGCTCTATAGTACAAATCTAGGAGGAGACAAGTGTCAGGGGACAAGAAAACTAGTTCCAAGAACTGGAACATGCCTATTCTCAATGCAAGGATATATGTGCAAGATAACGACACTCAGGGGAAAGTCTCCTCCCGGTAAAAGGGGTGATCAAGCTGCAAAAGATATGTAAAAGGCTTTGATTGGATAAACATGAGATAATTCAAAGTCAGGGAGACGACATAAAGCTCAAGAAGGAAAGAAAAACTCATGAAAATGCAATTACAACTTGATATATACAAGGGAGTGCCGAGGGAATGGACAAAATACAGTTCAATAGGAGTAGGAATCTCTTGCTCAAACACATGGCGGGAATAAAAAGGGACTCCCACAACCTAAAGGAGAAATTTCAACATGGGTACCAAACACAAAAGAGGATCTAGCTAGGGCACCCATGTATAGGAAATTTCTACCATTCACATAACGCCACTTCTAATTGCAACATGAAGATTTTGTGACATCATGGAATGGGTTCATACCTAAGGTTAAGATGAAATGGTCATAAGGCCTTGCAAAATGAAAATGGATTTGAAACCCTAACCTATATGCCAGTTTAGACATGATACATGTAATAGGCATGAACAGATAGAAGACTCGGTCAAACCACGCTCAAACCAGGCTCCTACAACATCATTTTAGTCCAAATGGTCAGAAACGATAAAAAACTATAGGAAGTGGGTAAAAATTTCAAACAAATTTCTATAAAATAGTGAAAAAATAAAAATTTTCATACCATTTTGAAAATTCACCCACCATAGTGGTTTTGTACTCATAAATTTAGAAGTTGATTCCAAGAGCATCGTCTGACGAAATAACTCCCCATTTGGTCCAGGTCATTACTCATGCCCTCCTCTTCCATTTCAATGCTTTTATTTTTAAATTTAGTGGTCAATTTTTTTATTTGGGCCATCCTAAATAGTGCATTTTGGCACACGTGGAAATTGGGCCTTTTTCTATGTATAGGGCTGGGTATACGCGGAAATGACCATGACACCTGTGTACAGGGACACAAACATGATGTTCAAGGGAAAACACTCATGAAATTTGGCAATCTTTATCCAGGATGGTGTTAGAATGGAGAGAGAGAGAACATGGTGATGTTGAAGAGGCTGTGTAGGTTGATCTCATGGCTCAACAAGTACTGAGGGCTTGTGGGTTATACATGTTTTGGCACCTTGGAAGCTTAAGAGCCAAGCCAAGGCTACTCCAGCTGCTAGTGGATTACTGGGATCCATACTTGGAGACTTTTTAGTTGTCGAGGAGAGGTGGTGAACCTCCAATCCCGTGGGCTAGGAGGCGGGTTGACTATAGAGGAATACATAGTTGTGTATTGCCTTCCCGATACAGAGAAGGTTAGGAGTCAAATATTGACAAACTCAGTCCAGAACCTGGGTTGAAGGCCATACTATTGGCATTGGGCATGATTACAGGTTCAACATCACTCCACCAGGCCTCAAGGATAATGATGTTCTATGTCATAGAGTGCATGCAACCTACAATATATGACTGGAGTACCTCACTGCTGAGAAACATGAAGTAGCAACTCAGTGACTGCAAGATGGGAAGGGTATGGAAATTTGGGTTCGACGACATCCGGAGTACATTCTTTTTCAAGCGGGTGCCGGGGATAAACCTTAGAGTTGACATTGCTCCACATGGAGTTAGGGATCCGACTCAGCTACATAGGGCCAATGTCATGTAGAGACTGGGAGGGGAAGGGTGGCTAACCCCTATCCAACAGACTTCTTTCTCTGGTGGCGATGATAGATAATCACCATATATGACTATCCCTATGTAGGGATAGACTTCTGTGGAGACCTAGACATTCCCGTACCACCAGGAGCAGCATATGGAGACATAGGTAACGGATCCCAAATTTTTTGTGTTTTTTGATATATGAAATCAAAAGACATGTTTTTTGTGTGACAACATATAATGATACTCTATCATGTACAAGCATATGTGGGACCATGACGACCAGATGGCTTTCCTCGTCATCGATGGAGGGGAAGAGGCAATGAGATCACTGGTTTGGATGTGGAGCGGACGCTCCAAAGCATTCACACAAACTTTGTTCGCTTGACACATAGGGTTCCCATGGTGCAAGTCGAGGACTTACCTGAGGCCATGCAACGCCAGGTGGTTGGAGTACCACGAGCATGTGTTCGGTTATTTTTTTGGCTAGCTAGAGCCGTAGTGTGCTACCATGATCAGCACCCTCCTCCACCTCAGGCTTATAGACCTAGGTGTATATTTTTGTATCACTGTGTAGTATACTATTGGTGGCTCGAAAGCCCCAATTTTGTATATGACACTTATGTATTATGACGTCACCTTTTTGGACTTAATGAAAAATATTTATGATGATCGATTATTATTTTATTTACATGTGTAAAATGTGTTTGTGAAATTCTTTTATCGTTTGTGAAACAAATGCCATTCTAGTACATAGTTAGCATATGAATCAACAACTTGATTAAAATTTCTTGTAATGTGAATGTATGTTATGCTCTCAAATTGTTGTTCTAGCAATCTTACATGCAAGAATATTTGTAACAATGTCGGATCCCTAACATGGTACAAGCCATTAAGTTGTGAGACCACTAACTGTGAATAAAGACGTACCTCAAGAGAAAGAACACCATGTGAAATGCCATCATGCAATAACTTAATCATGACACTATATTTAGCAACATTGTTTGACAAAGGCCATAAACATATGCCTCCTGAAGACAACACTTAACCCATAGGAGTATAAATCACGCAAGAAACTGAAGCTGAGTTCTGAGTGTGGTGGCTAGCACCATCGACAGATCCTATGTAAACTGAAGACTCCATCAACATCTTCCATAACAAACAAAATCTTATCAACAAACCCGATAACCATAAGAAGACCAAACTACGCTATGCAAAATGTACAATGATATACAAAAATAAACCCTGGATGAGGATCATGCACAGTACTTTTTAAGATAGATCCCATTTCTAGGCTCCACCAAGGCTATCCCTTCATAATCAACCAAATAATAGGTTCCTTTCTCTAATAAATGCTTGACCACTTAAGGACCATACCACATAGGGTTGAAATTTCCTTCCCCCAAGGGTTCCTTAGCTTTATCCCACAAAAGGACCAAGTCACCTTCACTAAACCTCCTAGGACGGACAAACTTATCGTACTAGACCTTAACGCGACGCTTATTAACTTCAAGAGCCACTAAATCATCTCGATGCCACTCATCAAGTTGCTCCAAGTGGACCAGATGCTATTCCAATGCAAAAGTCTCTGGTAAAAGCTCTACAGCTAGCATCAAAGAAGGGATTTCACTCTCAACCGATAAATATCGACTCCACCCCATGCACAAACTGATAGGGAGAAAAACTGGTGTCAGTCTTAATTATGGTTCAATAAGATCACAAAGCAGGATATAACATGATATGCCAATTGGTCTTGCTTCGTGCGATGGTTTGTTGGCAAATGGACTTAAGTGACTTGTTCACCGCTTCAACCTGTCCATTCGCTTGAGGATAATAAGAATAGGAATGATCTTGCTTATACCCTAAATTCAAAGACAACTCTTCCATCATTTTGTTCTGAAAGTTCCTTCCATGGTCAGTGACAATCTCCCTCGGAATACCGAACTGGGTGATAATCTGGTTAAAAATGAAATGCGCGGCTATCTCACCATCATCTTTGATAGTGGGAATAGCCTTTACCCATTTCATGAAATAATCAATAGCCACAATAATGTGATGGTTCCCCCTAGCCGAAGCTGGGTTACAAACCATAAAATCGACCCCCCACTTGGTGAAGGGACCGATGGTGATAATCGGATGCAAAGGGGTAGGACGTGAGCTCATATTCTGTGCAAACACCCGGCAAGGGTGGCACCACTTGACCACATTAACATAATCTTTAAAAATGGAAGGCCAAAAATATCCCACTCTTAATATCTTTTGAGCTGTAGAAATCCTAGATAAATGACCACCTCACGCCCCTCCGTGGCAATCATTCAGCATGATCTCAACCTCCTCATGAGTTAAGCAATGACATAAAATAGAATCAACCCCACGGTGGTACAAAGTGTTATCCACTATGAGGTATTTCTTAGCTACATGACGTAGACGTCAACGCTCATCCTATGAGAGGTGAGTAGGAAGCTTCATTGTTTGCAAATATACAATGATATCTTCATACCATGGGTCCACAGTTGAACTGAGAAAAATGTGCTCATCAACCAAAGAGTCCTCATGAACCTCTCCCTCATCAAAACTAGGAAAATCATATATGAGCTCAGCAAACTAGAGGTCAAACTCCTGCAATATCACAATCCATTTATTATACTTTCCCCCTATCATCCTTCTAGTGAGGATGAATTGAAATGGATTCACATGAGCTACAACCAAAGTTTGGCGAAGGAGGATATAATGCATCAAATGCTGAACCACATGGACGGTGGCTAAGGCTAGCTTCTCAACATGGGTATAACGAAGCTCCACATCAATTAGTTTTTGGCTAAGATAGTAGATAAAATGCTCATGAAGCTCCACATCCTCTTGAACCAATACCATACCAATCGACTCTTGAGACACGACCACGTATATCAAAAAGTGACGGCTATAGCTGGGTGGACTAAGCACGGGGGCCGTTTCCAAGGCTCTCTTCAAAGCATTGAAAGACTCTTGGGATCACTCATCTCAGTAAAAAGGGGTGTCTTTCTTCAACAAACGCATGAAGCCTTTAGTCAAATTGGAAAAATTAACCATGAATATTCACAAGAATTTAGCCATTCCTTGCAAACATTGAAGATGACGAATATTACGCGGGGGAGACAATTGAAGTATTGCCTCAACCTTCAAGGGATTGACTCTAATACCCTCTTTGGAAACAATGAATCCTAGTAAGCGACCAACCTTCACGCACAATATGCACTTATGAGGATTTAACCTAATTTGATAATGATGACATCTTTCGAAAATCAAACGCAAATGATAAGGATGATGCACTTTCATGCGGGAGTGAGCAGCTAGATCATCCAAATACACTTCAATAATATTTTTAAGATTGTGAAAGGAAAAGGTCATATCCCATTGAAATGTAGCTCTGACGTTTTTAAGGCCAATGGGCATCTTTTGATATGAAAAATTTCCCCAAGGAAAAATAAATGCAATCTTATGTTGGTCCTTGAGTTTAATCTGTATCTGATTATATCCGAAAAATCCATCCATAAAGGAGAAAACGTCACTCCCTGCACACTCATCCAAGATTTGATCAATAAATGGTGTAGGGAATTTGTCTTCAGGACAGTCTCAAATTAAATCACGAAAATAAGTGCATACTCGGATCCTTCCCTACTTCTTATCCACCGAAACAGGGTTTGAAACCCACTTCGTCAAGGGAATGGGATAAATGAAGCCGGCTTTGAGAAACTTCTCTATCTCTGCTTTAATGGAGGGTGATTTCCTAGATTCATTGCACACAAACGTTGTCGAATAGGAATTAGAGGAATTTTGAGGTCTAAAATGGGCCTCCTAAGGAAAATAATAAAATAATAGTTATTAATTTTGGAGGAGAATGAAAAAAACAGTTTTTTTTTGTTCGTATTTTCGACATATCTCCCTGTGGTTTTACTCAAATTCTGAGTGGGAGAGCTTGTTGGATGCATAATTTAATTCCACATCCAACGAGTACCCACACTGCATACTTTTGACGGACCTTGCTACCCCAAAAACAAGAAAAAACCTAAAACAATGTGATGGTGATGTCATCATCATGTTTTTTCAGGTATTTCTTGTTTTTGGGGTAGCGGGGTCTGTCAAAAGTATGCAGTGTGGGTACTTGTTGGATGCGTATTTAAATTCCACATCCAACGAGCTCCCCCACTTGAAATTTGAGTAAAAACACAATGAGATATGTCGAAAATACGAACAAAAAATGTAGTTTTCTTTTATGACAAATATGTCAATTCAACCATTATGGTTGACTCATTTTATTGAAATTCTATTGGTTCTTGAATTCAAACTCACAAAATTTATTGTTGGCATGTTTTCTTATAAGGCCCATTTTAGACCCCAAATTTCCTCTAATGTTTGGCATCCGGATAGGTTTTTATTTCATGTTTGACAATGCGAGGGTCTATCCCTGGCATTTCCTCATATGACCAAGTGAAAACATCACAGAATTCCTTAAAAATATTGGTGTACTCTTTAATCTCATCCGGGGAACAATCCGCCCCAATTTAAATGTTCTCGATCTTGACAGGAACACAAGAAATATTGATAGGTATAGTTGGAGACAATTTAGCCATGTTCCCTTGAGCAATCTAACTAGGATAGCTTAATGGGACCACACGCCTACCAAATTTCTCACTTAGAATCACCCTAATTTCATCACACTCTACATGATCAAGCTTAGGAAGGAAATACAATCTATGGTGCAGCTCTCCCCATGGTTGTTCTAACCTAGACATAGCCTCAAGAATAGCTTCATCTAACGAAAAAACATCATCAAGGTAGTCTTGAGAGTGAAATGATTCTACTTCCCAAGTAGGCAGCACATAAGGGTCCTCCTCATTTGTCCATGAAGAGGAAGGACTAGGATCTACAACAGGAGCAAGATAAGCTTGATACGCCACCAATAATATAGGAAATGACATGTCTATCCTAATAGGTATAGAATTTTCACCTGAATTACTCGGAGAAGGAAGAATCTAAGGATCTTCCATATGAGATGTGCGAAAGGGTCTGAACTCAACGAGTTCGAAGCCTTACCAAAACTAGAACCAATCATAAGAATGGGAGCAGAGCAACTAAAAGTTCCTGTCAGAGAATGATACATGCCTACCCACACATTCTCAATTGCCGACTGAGAATGATTGATAACCGGGATTGAAGCTCCCGACAATGCTTACGGACTAGGATTCTTAAAAGATCTTTGATCAATAGTAACGATATTCCCATCCAAAGGAAAAAACACAACTCAAAATAGGGAAGATGCTACAACTTGCATATTGTAAATCTAGTTCCTATCTAGTAAAAGATTATAGTCAAGGGGCGCATCAACCACCTCAACCTCGATTGCAACAGTCTCAACCCAAATTGGACCTCTAGGGAAGGAAGTCTACCATGCAGCCGAAACAATATTCCATCAAAATTAGTCAACATATTTGCATATTTAGACAACGTGGGAGAACCTAAGCCCTTCTAACAAGCCAAAGCCATCGTGGAAGTGGCAACGCCTTCATCAATCACAATGCGCTTAATGGTGTGGTTTATACACTCTATGTAAATCAGAAGAGACACATATTAAGGAAAGAGAGGTTGGATTCCATGAGTTTCAAACTTGATCACGGAAGGAGAGCTATCATCAACCACCCAAAGAGCAGAAAACAAGGCCTTCCTTTTGCGGAGGAGAAGTCTAAAGAACTTCTAATGCAGACATCGCACAAGGAGTCTAGCCCAAATCCTCGACAATTGAATATTTTTGGGCAGCTCAAGCATTAGGATTTTTCCCCAAATGCTTTAAGACTCCCTTGGGAATGTGAGGCGGAGCGTCAGGCTTATCCATCCACTTTTCAATTTGCAAAGAGATATCAGGTGGAGCACGTTATTTCCCAAGGTCAGGTTGTGACATACCATAATATTTTGCATGTGTCACAACATTTGTATCATTCACCATGTTGATGCAACCGTAGACACTAGCAGTGTTTAGTGGGTTTTGAGTTCCATTAGAAGCACTACCAGGATCCACAGTCCTCGAGTTCATATTTTGATTATTCGGTAAAGGATTTGTCAACACAGCTGGGTCCTGTGTTATTAACTTCGAGGCATCTTCCATTCGAGGGAACAAGTGAGTGAGGTGATCATCCCCGCACAACTTTCAAGGAAATTTTACCTTACGCTTAGGATTCTTGTCCCCCCCAGCATTAGTGTTCTTGTCATTATTATCATTATCATTCTTATTCCCACCCTTTTGATTATTTTTACCTTTCTTTTTATTCTGTTTAGGTTGTTGGTTACCTTTCTGGTTCAGTGATTGCACTGAAAGTACATTCGTCATTTGGGTAGGATGAGACGAAGTCGTAGCTTGTCCCTACGTAGGCTGGTTAAGCGAAAATTGGCTCACTTGTTTTGTAACAGAGTCTACAGGTTTGGTACTTGCGGAGCCAACAATACCATCAACATGCAGCCCAAGTTTAAACTTGGGGTAAAAATTGGATCGTGGAGCATTCGGTATGATCTCATAAAGGATCCCAGACTAAGCATAAATCAAGTCCAACTGCTAAGCCCTAAAAATAGCTTGGTCCTCATTTTGCATTCTGGATGTGGAAACATCCTTCATGATATAGGGTAACAATGAATTGAGGAACCACTCTAGAAGAAACTATGGTGGTATAAAGGCTTTAGTCAATCTCTTCTGTGTATGCCACTCTTGAATGTGATCCAAAATATGGGCAGCTTTGTCTTGCTGAAATGTTGACAAGAGTTCGGTACTAGCATCGCAACTCACGGGTAGCTGAAAGTGATTAATAAAATTCATAGCTAGGTCATTAACCGAAGTATAAGCCCCCCCAGGTAACTATATATACCATTTCGTAGCTGGACCCATGAGGGTGCATTGAAATAGTATCAAACGAATATAATCATCATTCAAGGAATTTGAAGAGAACAAAGGTGGAAGGTTGTGACGCGTTCACCAGGGTCTTCACCAGACTTACCTTCGAACTTTGGAATGTCTGAAGGAATTTTGGTAGGAACGGCCGCCCATGGCGGGTCATGAGAGACATGATCATTTGTCAATCTTGACAAGTCAGGTAGATTCAAAGTCGCAAGGAAAGGGAGCCTAGGTTGAGTCGGTTGGTTCCACCCTCCCTGATAGGACTGGTTCGCATAAGGTTGATTTCTATATACACCATGGCCTTGGCCAGTGGGATAGTAACCTCCTCCCGCTTGACCCATATAGGGTTGCATGGAAGCATTGTAATTTGGAGTACCTTGAGGCTAGGGTGCTACAAATCCATAATTAGGAGACCGATACATGGGTTGATACCTAGAACCGTAAGGTGGATGGGTTTGTGCATATGATGGTCCATAAGAAGCTCTATAATCTAGACCATGAGATGGTCCACGAGATGGTCCATAGAATGGTACATACCATGTTGACAGATAAGGAGGCACATAGCCTTGTGACTCTACGGTGTGAGAAGAAGTAGAACAGAGATGGCTAATAGCAAAACTCCGTCCTGAAGGCCCGCTACAGTTAGGAAGAGGATGCATCGTCAAAAAATAATTTGAAGGAATTGGTGTTGAAGATGATGGAATATGTGAAGGAATATAACTTGTGGCCCTAATATTCACATGTCTAGGTTCTTTTCCCTGAATGGGACCACTAGTGCTAGGCCTAGGATGTGTGTGTGAAGAAACTTCCACTGCAGGGATGGAAGGTGTAACATGACTAGTGATACCAAACCTCTCCGCATGGAAAGGAAGGGAAGTGCCCCCAGGCGCAACACCAGGGTCAATACCCAATATGACATGTGGTGTCAGACTGGTGTCGGGAAGGTCTGGAGTGCCATACCTTATTATGCTAGTGCTATTGGGTGCATGGTGAGTCCCATGGTTCACAATACGCGACCAATACCGATGGTGTGCATGCATGTATCCCATAAATTGTGAAGGATCATTCGGAGCTATCCCAGCTATAGAATGGTCGGATCACAATGGAGTCCCATATGTGCTTGAAGGTTCATCCTCCCATATGGGAGGAGGAATATAAGGGATCTTTGAGATCTCAGGCTCATGACCAATTATTGTTTGTGAATCAAAGTGAGAGTTAGTTCACCTAGATTGTCTGGTTCTCTCTCCCATAGGAGGAGGAGACGTGGAAGGCGGAAGTCATGCTAAATGAAAATAATGGAGAAGTGACACACTTGGATGCACAATGACTCAAAAATGAAAATAATCAATCTAACTGTACAAACCTAACAAATCTAGTGTGCACTGAACATACACCTAAGAAATTCCAAAGCCAAAAGACAAGTAAACTAAGTGTAGGATATGTGAGCTCCCGAATGAAGCAGGTATGCCTCACGAAGGAGAGGCTTGAGACTCCCATAGACAACAAGCAGAGGTCATAACCAATTATAGTGGCCCTCAGCTTCAACGCATATAGCTAATGTTATTTTCGACCCCTAACTGGCCAGGACACATACATAATAACCTCTGCAAGTACCCCCTTGATACCTAGGTAAGGAAATTAAGGTCACCCCATTATAACCAATGCTCAGGAAGACAATCACAAGTGGGATCGACCGTATGGGAAGGGTAGCAAAGCTCGAATCCTGAAACCACAAACCGGTACCCCAAGGGTGCACTGAACGTACCTCGAAGTCCCCTATATATGAATACAATCTTGGAAATATCTTTGGTGCTCACATAAAGTGACCTGGGGTCATCCCAATCCCAATTGCATGCACTGCCTCATGCTTAACTCCTATGTAAGAGGAGCATCCTGAGAAACACTAATTATATCAAGGATTTCACACTCTCACTTGGATAGACACCTACTTGTTTTGTTTAGCGGTCTTGGAGAATGGACTTACAATGAAGTATTCCAAGACCCTAAAATCTAATCTTGTTGATGCAACCTATAAAAGAAAAGAGTATAATTCATTTGATTAAAACTTTTATTTTAATTGGTTGTGATTACTCAAAGGGAAATGGTCATGCAACTAATGAAGTTGTGACTCCGCAGTGAAATAAATATGTACACCTAACAAGCAATGCCAAGTGCAATTTTGTAGAATGAAAAATGGGGTATTCCACTACATGAGATGCAATATTTTATTTTCAAATGTAAGTGCAATCATTCTTGAATGAAAATCTGACTATAATTCAATAAAAAAACCTAGTGCAAGTACCATGCCAATGCAAAATGCAAGCAATGCATAAGTATGCACAAGAAAAATATTTTTGTATTTTTCAAAATAAATGAGATATAAAAGCAATAAATGACTCTACAACTCCCAAACCCTGCAACCACTCACTAAAAGTATCCAAGCAAGGCACCAAGATAAAAGAGACCTAATGCACTAATCCCAAAACAAAAATGGAAAAAATGAATGACAAGAACAAAGCTTAAAAAATAAACTAAAAAGGGTCTCTGGTCAGAAACAGAGGGTGTATATAGACATCAGAAGCACCCAAGAAGACTCAACCATCATCAAAAATCACCCAACAATACTTAATCCTCCAACTAAGGATCAAAACCAAGGAATACATGAATGTTCTCAGTAAACTAGTGTACACCCACGTGTATATGTAGCTGTGATTCAAAAAACCGCGTACAGGAAGAAAAATAGGGAAAATAGACAAGCCAAGACCAAATTTACTTCTTCAGGTCCCTACTGGGAAAACAAGCCCCCAGACCTGACATAGAAATAGAGAAATCAAGAGAAATTCAAGAACATTGTATACCACAACCCCAAAGAAAAACAACTAGGAATCTACCTAGTGGAGTCGCTAATTATGTTATGAAGATAAAAATCCTATGGCTTCGGGGTACCACAACAGAAAGATTGACACCATAAATCAATATTTCCCAATATGAAAGAAAAACCAATCATCTAACACTAAGGGATACCGAATCATACCTTGTTCCGGACAATTGAAGTACATCCCCGTTGAGCTTTTACAATTCACGCTTGCATTAGCAATTTTTTCTCAATAACAACAAACAAGACAAGCATGCTTTATAATAATGTGTTGTACCTACTCTACCATATATATTCATTAATGTATCAGCAATTAAATACATCCATGGATTCAATATTCATATTCAAATGCACATAAATTGGACAGGAAAAGATATTTCTACTAATAAAATAAGAGATACAATAGTGATAACCTTTGTCGGCACTTCTGCGAACCGGAGAAACCATGTCCTCCACCTGGGCCTCCACCACCTCAATCCTCCATCTCTCAATAGAAATATCACAAGCAAAGGAAATATTGGGAAGAAGACAAAGTGCTCCAAAGGGACAAAGGGATGCAGACTCAAGTATAAGCAAAACTGAGGCAACAATGGACTATAGTTTCTTTACTCTTCAATGTACCCAAGGGGTTCCTTATATAGTACTCCAATGAGGTAATGGAGAGTCGAATCCGAGTGTTCTCAAGGCATATGGAAGGCAAAGAGTCAGGATATTTGGACTCATATGAGGAAAACTCCAAAGGTATTTGGACTTATGCACACATCCCGATGTACATGGGTTTGAGGTCAAAAGTCATGTGTACACGCGAGTATATCTTTAAAAGTCACGTACAACAATAAACATGTGTTTTTTAGGGATGATATTGGGAAATCAAAGTATAATATAAGTCCATGGGGTCTAAAGAGTCTGCAGAGGGACAGGGAAGGACATAAATATGTGACCAACCATGTGTGGTAAAATCATCTATAACATATGCCCCCTAATGTGTGATGTCAGAGGGGTAACATGATGGCCTAAATGCATTATAAAATCCATCCCATAAGTGGAGTAATGAAGACCCAGGTGGAATAACCATCCACTCATCAGTACAATACAATGATCAATCTCTACATGTGGCTGCAAATACATATAGCAGTCTTGGATACATAAGAGTACAATAGCCATGAATAGGCATGATATACAAAATGTGACATGTGTGGTCATCGCCACGTATAATATATAATGGATCAAAATCTCCAAAGTGGATGAATATATATAATAGATCACGATCTCCATAATGGATGAAGATATATAACGTATCCAGATCTCCATAGTGGATGAAGATATTTGATATACACTGGAATCAAATCACGAGAGCTAATATCTCATGAACATTGGCACGATCAAGGAGGTAGAATACATGGAATGCCACCAATATGGAAGGTCTTCTACATGAACCACTATGAGTAAATGTCCTACTATGCAAATAGATTGTCGAGTTCAAACATAGTAGTCCATTGTCTGATTACCGGTCATTGATGTATACCATTAAAAGACGCGAGATCACCCATCGATAATGAAAATGGGAATCAAGGTACAGAGTGCAATCTAACAAGTGTGAATAGATGTGTTGAGGTTGAACACTTGGAAGAATCCATTGATTAGGGGACATTGATGTATTCCCAAAACTGTCTATGGCGAGAGAACCTACCACTGATGACTGTAAGTCTCAAGGAACTCAAAGGACTCTAGACTCCTATTCAAGAATAAATGATCTGAAGTCGATGGAATGGAATTTGCTGGAAGGAGGGCATTAAGTAAGGCATTTCCCATCAACCAACACGAGGTACTCAGTATAATGTGGAAGAACTCGAACAAGATGTGCACGAACTAGTAACAGTACTGGGAATGACTGACATGCAAAGTTAGTATAATTGAGGAATGGCCGACTTAGGATTCAACTTCCTTTGAACAAGATCATAAAGGCGAATGGTGACTAAAGGTAGGCAGCATGGACTCGATATGAAAACTGGGACATCTCTGTGACATAGGAGGCATCAACAGAAGCTTCATAGGGATTGGAAGCTTAGCCAATCGATGGAGATAAACTAAGAGTAATGAGTACAGCTCCTAAAAGTCAAACTAATAACCTGGAAAATGGATGTGATATATAGTGCTCTATTCAAAGGCGACATGACTCAACTGCTGCCAAAGATAACATCTTTTCTTGTCTGTCTTTTTATGTTTTTTTTTTGTGTACTTTTTTCATATATTTTGAAAATCTTGAAAAAGAATAGAAGTGCTTTATAGTACAAATATAGGAGGAGACGAGTGTCATGGGACAATCAAACTAGTTCCAAGTAGTGGAACATGCCTATGATCAATGCAAGGAGATATATGCAGGATAACAACACTCAGGGGCAATTCTCCTCCTGGTAAAAGGGATGATGATGCTGCAAAATATATGTAAAAGGCTCTGCTTGGCTAGACATGAGACAAGCTCGGGCTATATGGCTGATAATTCAAAGTCAGGGAGTCAACATAAATCTCAAGAAGGCAAGAAAAATTCATGAAAATGCAATTACAACTTCATATATACAAGGAAGTCTCAGGGGAATGGCCAGCATAAAGGTCAAGAGGATTATGAAGCTCTTGCTCAAAGACATAGAGGGGCTAAAAAGGGACTCCCACAACCTAAAGGAGAAATTTCATCATGGGCACCAAATACAAAAGAGGATCTAGCTAGGGCATCCATGTATAGGAAAGATATACCATTAACATAACACAACTTCTAACATTAGTATGAAGATTTCGTGACATCATGTAATGGGTTCTCACCTAAGGTTAAGATGAAACGGTCATAATGCCATGCAAAATGAAAGAGGATGTGAAACCCTAACCTATATGCCATTTTAGACATGATACCTATAATAGGAATGAACAGATCGAAGACTTGGTCAAACCATGCTCAAAACAGGATCCTACAAGATCATATTAGTCCAAACGGTCCAAAATAGTAAAAAACTATAGGAAGTGGGTAAAAATTCAAATTTTTTTCTATAAAATAGTGAAAAAATAAATATTTTCATACCATTTTGAAAATTCACCCATCATAGTGTTTTTGTACTTAGAACTTTAGAAGCTAATTCCGAGAACATTGTCCAATGAAATCACTCCTTGTTTGGTCCAGGTCATTACTCATGCCCTCCTCTTTCATTTCAATGCTTTTACTTTTAAATTTAGTGGTTAATTTTTTTATTTGGGCCATCCTAAATAGTGCGTTTCAGCCCACACATAAATCAGGTCTTTTTCTGCGCATAGGGTTGGGTATACGCGAATGTTATGCTTGAATGATGCTATGCTTGAATGGTTTAGAATTTTGATTATTTTCAAAATTTGAATTCTGCACCTAATGGATTTCAAATCATTTATTTCTAGATTGTATCATGTAATCCTACATTTAAAACTTTTATTATATGTTTGAATTATTTAATTCCAAAATCATCTCTTAGTATGTATTTATGAATCTGAATGAAGTATGGATCTCTAACCTTGCTAGGATTCATCTACTTTTATCATATCTAAACCATAGTATGGTTCCATAAAAATTATAAGTATATACAGATAGAGTATCATCCTAATCTATACATGAATAAAAAGTATTAGGTTATAATTTTGTTCATAGTATAGATCTATAGTACTTAGTATATAAGAATGGAATCTAGTTAAATAATAATAACAATATTACAACCCATAAGATTCAAATTAAATTAGTAGAATCGAATAATATCTACATATCTAATCATGAAAAAGAAATGACACTATCTTAAGTGTACATACACAGAAATAATCAATTTAACTCCTAAAATAAAATCTTAATCAACTTAACAAGATTATAGAGATACGATTTTCAATCATGTATAGAGATCGTCGAACTGAGTCTCTTTAAGGAATTACTTAACAGTCCCATGATAAATAAATCATAAGTTTTATAATAATACAACTATGGAATCAGTTTTCAATCCCATTGTACTAACATCCACATAGCATGTGCTAGATAATAAAGAAAATAAACCAAATCTTGTACTGACTATTATGCTACTTTCACAACTACATTCATAGACTCGAAAGTTAGTTACAAATGGCCAACATCAACAACCGAGTATTAAAACATAAAGTTCTTAACTTCAGTTAAGATATTACAGACCCCAATGGTCATGATCAATTAACACGACAAGCACCATAACTATAGGTTCATAAGTCCACAACGTGGCTAGTCCAAATTTATATAGAGGCAAAGCCTTGATAAAGTATACACAAGATTGAAATACACTACAGAGATCGTGAGATCAAATCTCCTAAAGGTAACTAATTAAAATACGGTATTTTGATAAGTAAAACTAAAAAAATACAAATAGAATTGCAAGTATAAACCATCAACTACATTATAGGTCACAACAATTATTTTATTATGGCTGCCAAATAATAACTACTCTGAATAAAGAATATGATGGTTGGAAGACCATATTTAAAATGGCTACCATCTATTTTCGCAAAGTTTAAAACTCATAAGATAGATGGGAGTCATCACCACGATGTCATAAAAAAAAAACATTTAAAATAATTGCATCTACTATTATCTTCATGGTCGTAAGCCCATCGATGATGGTTGCCATTCATTTTAAACAAACATTACACAGACAAAAACCCTAAGCATAAACCTTTAACAATGTCGCATGGATCCAAGGATAGGCCACTGCATTTTTTAATTAAAAAATACAGTATTTGGTACAGAGGTGGTTGTAAGACCATAATGGATGGCTACCATAGTTCTTTAATTAAAAACCACTAATACAAACACCAAATCGGAATGGGAATAAGACCATCTAAGATGGCACCCAAAACCATGCACATATTTAACAAAAACAATGTAATATTCTCAATGCATTACCGAGGAAACGGATGGGTGAACACGAGGGTTGTGTCTACAAAACGCAGAGCACTAAAATTAAGAGACCTATCTTTTTGCAGAAGTGGTTGCACTCAAGGCCCTAGTTGTTTCCCATTTGTTTCCTACAACACACAAGTAAGGGTTAGATTAATTGTGGTAAACAAACCTTAAAATCCAATAAAAGGATTTTTGGTTAAAGGATGTGAATGGTTACCTCGGGAGTTGAAACCACAGGCCTGGGAGGAGGTGACAATGTCGCCTTCCCCTCCAGTTCCTTCATCCTACACATTTTTCAAGTTACAGTCAGTGCTAAGATGGGAAAGTTAAAAGAAATTGATTTTCATTTCTTTTAAAAGATTGGATAAAACCCTTACCTAGGCATTTGCAAGCGAGGGCCAGGGGTCATCTCCTCTAGAGTACCCTTATCCCTACGTATCCTGTAATCACCAAAACCTTTCAATATTTTGGAAAAAAAATACTGTAAACAAATTTTAAAAATGCAGAGTTGAGTACCAAGCCTTACTCACTTGTCGAAATAGACTGGTTGCATGGTAGAAATGTTGGCAGGCTTGTCAAAGCTCCGACGTTGAAAGGTATGTAGTTGAGGAAGCCTTAGAAAATAACTACCTTGGATGGACCAGACATTTCCATTAACTAAGTAATAATGGAGCAATCCAAATCCATTTAACACCGTAAATCAGTCCTAGAATTCTTACAGAGCAGAGCTCGACCCTCAACCGACTTTCGACAAACAACACTATAAAATGAAACTAAGAATAAGTAAATGAGATTTTACGAAACCATACGAGATCGTGTGATATCCCCATCCAGGTGTAGGGAAAATATCGAATTCTCATGCCAACTTAGAGCCTGGCTGCACTATCAACTCGAAACGAGGACAGTTCATTACGTCAACCAAGTACCATATTAAATCACGGACATAACTTTATTAAAAAACAAATCATTAATACCATCGGACCATGGGACATGGATAAGAGTGCCCTATCATATATTACATGGTGGGAAACTTGACTTACATATATTACCATAGACATATAAAAACTCAATGTTAAACCTTATGACACGTGTAATGGCGTATTCCCTAAACATTCGTGGTGAGAGGACTTGCAAATAATGCCTCCGGGGTCATTCCATGGTCTACACCCTTTCCATAATAATCATAGTGTGTGTATAAATATTTAATACAAAGATCAATGAATCATATTATTACCTTAGCATGAGGTTAGACCAAGCCTATCAAATATCATTACAACCATCGCATAGTACTATGTTTTAAACCATCAAAAATATATTTCTATCATAGTTTGGGTTTATGCTTTGAATTCTTTAAATCATTATAAAATCATTTGATATATCACTTACACCATGAACTTGAAGGACCATACAGAAATGCATTAAGGCCAAAACATGTAGTGTCATGCCAACCATAACTATGAAAACCCTCACCTTTTACTGATAACAAGAGGTCACTGTATGGGGAACCATACGCCTACAAAAACTAAGCTTCTCATGCTTAAGGGTAGGTATTTACACATATAGTATAAAATCTGGCAAGGCCAAGGCCTTGTAAATATAATGAAATTGACGGGCTGGGGTCAAGAACATGAACAGTATCCCATGCCTTAGGCTAGTTCATCCTAATATAAAGATAAATAAATAAAGAACAAGTATAAACAAAGTACATCACCTGTGTAGACATGGTTGAAGGTTCTTGAAGGAACTAGCCATCGAAATCATCAGCAAAATATATTGTAACCAAGGACAAAGGTATTAAAATTAGAAGATTTAAAACATAGAAATATGTTAAGTAAATTTAAAGTAATGCATGTAAGAAAAAAATTATTTACGATTTTTAGGTATGTTACATAATGGTATAAGAGCACGGTTACAATACTAGGCCTGAATAAGATCAACACTAGAACTATTAAAGAAAACAAAAAACTAACTTCCACTTTATTTTGGTTTAATTCTCTTACAAACATAAAAGAGAAGGATAACTATATTTTGCAGGGAACATGGCATATGTAGAGATGTCTGAAGAAGAAGAACGTCACCCAAAAAATCCTTTAAATCATGAAGAGGGAAATTTAAAAGATGGGGAAAATTGGGTAGACTTCAACAACTGTCAAGATAATAAATCTGAACTAAAAAGAGCTGTCAAAGAGTTAAGGTCTGAAATAAGAAAATTTAAAGAATATAACGAACAAATTCTAAAGGCTTGGGAAGAATAAAATGATATTATGTTAGCTAAGATACAAAACGATGAAAAAGAAAAAAAATAAGGAATCTGATCAAGAAATGTCTAAAACTACACTTTACAAACATAATGGTAGGAAGCTAGAATTTTCTAGCAATAAACCTAAAACTTCCAATGAAGAGTTAGTTAAACATCACTCAAGAAAACATCAAGAGTCAAGCGAAAGAAGTGAAGATAACAAAAGGAAAAAAAAATACAGACCGTATGAGGAAATATATGAGGAGTTTAAGAAAATTAAACTACCAATGTTTAATGGGGAAATTGGGAAGGGCGAAGAAGAAGAAGCCTGGTTGTCTGGGATGAAAAAGTATTTCCAGATATACGACTGGTCTGATGAATTAAAGGATAAAATGGCCATCTATAATCCAACTAGAAAGACAGATATATGGTGGCAATACATAAAGAAGGTTAAGGGGATAAAAGAGAGATATGCAACTTGGAAAACACTTAAAAATCTCTTTAAAATAAAGTACTTATCAAAACAATATTATGAAGAAAAGGCCAAATAATTTTATGAACTAACGCTAGGAGCCATGATGATGAAAGAACTCTGTAGTAAGTTTTTAAGATTGCTTCATTACGTTCTTTACATAATTGATGAGAAACCTAAAATACAACGGTTTCTGAGTTGCTTTCCTATCATGTTTAAAGAACGGATTGAATATGACAATCTGAAGAGGCTAGAGGAAGTGATGAAAAATGAAAACTTTTGTTACGACCAAAAAAAAAATAACAGGGAAAATGTACCAACTTGGAAGAATAAAAGGCCAAATAATTTTGATCCCATAAAGAATATAATAAGTTTCACAAAAACAAAGGAAATAACTATAGGGGATATTAGGGTAATAACTACAAAATATTTAAACCCAAACATTCTACAGTAAAAGAACCTTCTATTGTTCTTAACAAGAACCCAACACAAAAAGAACCCTTAAAATGTTGGGAGTGTGGAGGGCCCCACTACTTTAAAGACTACCCAGTAAGAAAAAAGGATTTTGAATGTTCATTCTATCCAAGAATGAGTTATAGTTGGGGACATGGCAAGGAGCATGCCCAAAATTTGCGCTGCATTGGAAAACCAACAAGCAGGTCACCAGACTTCTATGTTTGAAATTGAAGGTATGATAATAGTCAACCTATTTATATTTTAATTTATCCAGGTGGAAGCCTGATTTATGTATCACCTAGAATAGTTGAATTATGAAAATTAGTACTGGAAAAGTTTGATAAGTAGTGGCTAGTACAGTTAGCCACCCATACAAAACTGAAAGTTACTAGTCTTGTTAGAAATTAGAAATTGTAAATTGATGATGAATGACTTCATTATGCATGTTAATGTAAATATTCTTCCTTTAGGTTCCTATGATTTATTAATAGGAATTGATTGGAGAGAAGAACATAAAGTTGTGTTAAACTATTTCGACAAAACCATTACATGTACGGATGATAATGGAAACAATATAAAAGTAAAAGGGATCCCTAGGAAGTTTACAATCAGAGAAATCTCTGCGTTACAAATGAAAAGATCGATAAGAAAAAGGGTGTAATGTGTTTTATGTCTATATACTGAATGATAATGACAATGACAACAAAATTAAACTAGAAGACATACGGGTGAATCCACGGACCTGGGTAACACTTTTTGGCAAGTGCATTTCAACAAAAACAGAAAAACGTACCTCGGTCGAGGGTTTAACAAGCCCTCGACCGAGGTTTTAATATCTCGACCGAGATTTTATCAAGCCCTCGACCGAGGTTTTGTTCATCCCTCGACCGAGGTATTTCTTAACCCTCGGTTGAGGTATTTATTAACCCTCGGTCGAGGTATGGACCTCGGTCGAGGTGCTTGTGTAAAAAAAATTATAAAAAGAGTTCGCGGGGGCAGAAGGGAATAGTTCTATAATAGAAAAATGGATGGGATATGAAAACATGGGTTTAGCTAAAAAATACCTTTAGCTTATATGAAGGGGCTTAATAATCTTCTTATTGACTATCCTCTGATTAAAAATGCCACATAATTATTTTCTTTGTTGGGGCTCTGTTCCACATAGATTAGTTCTTTACATGACTTCTTTCAAGGTCTTTGGCAATTTCCAGAGGCATAAGGGAATGTCCATATCTAGTTAATTTACCTGTTACAGTGTAGGTTCTAGCACCATTTTTTTTAATATGGCATCGACATTCATCAAAGGAAGTGAGTAGTAATCATTAACATAGGTTTTGAAATTCATAGTAGCTTGCATGATCCATATTTATGTGAATAGTATTCATTAACGTATGTTTTTTCAATTCACAATCGATATTTACCAGCCTTTGGTGGCAAACACAGTGTCCTTCCTCTGATTTGTGTCATTTTCTTTCGATGATCTACTCTAGATAATAATTCAAGAACATTTTCTTCTTCCATGCATATATTTATCTTTATTTGATTATTTGATCTCTCTGGTAGAGTTGATAACCTTGCATTATGTTTATTCAAGGGCTTTCTTTTCTTCTTTAGAATGGAATTCTGATGCAATGAAGTGTTTGGAACTACCCTAACTTCATTTTATTTAGTCACAAACGTAGAAACCACATGATCTTTGACATTAGGAACATAATTTTCATGAATATTTTCAAAATATTTTTCACCCTTCAAATTTTCTTTATGGTGGGGGAATGTTCTACGTACTTTTACTAAACAAATATTTAGAAAATTCAACACACTTTAATAGAGAATAACATTAAGAAAAAACTGATTAAAAACTTAATTTGAGAAGATTTTTAACAGAAAAAGATAATGAATTTAATTGAAAAAATAAAAATAGAAACTACAAGGAAAAAATATTAAAATAAAATTTTGTATGAAATAAATATATTTAAGTATATAGGTGTGAGAATAATAGCGCTAGCTTCACACTCTGGTTTCTGTATCTGGTTTGATTACCTTCTAAATAAAATGCCTCTTTTCTGCTGCAAAAAGCAGAACTGTCGGATCAAACCCTAGCTCTACGGTGGGTAATAAATGTACGGGAAGACTATTGTCATTGAACTTAGTTTTGACTAAAACCATTTTGCTGCTTGCAATCTAATTGGCAACATGCTCACTGCGGTCCCATCAAATGGCAGGCAACAGGCTAAATATTTAGCTAAATCCAGAGAACTTCATATTTAGCTTAAAACTAAATTCACAAGAATTAAGAATATATACATACAATTTACATTTATTGATAACTTTTAAAACTTCTTTTACAGAAAAATTTAGCTAAATCCAGAGAACTTTATATTTAACTTAAAATTTATTCACAAGAATTAAAAAGATGTACATACAATTTACATTTATTGATAACTTTTGAAACTTTTTTTACAGAAAAAGGTAGAGAAAACTAGACTACATGCCTGTAATTATGTCGCTACCACTTCAGCTTCGCTGCTGAATATCCTTCAGCGAGATATTTGAGAATATATAGACTGTATGTATATATAACCACGAATATATCTAAGAGGAAATAAAATGTCAGATTCAAGATCTCATCCGAAAGGGACAAATTCAACCAAGATCCTCGCCTTGTGGGAGCCCAATTATGTTGATGTAGAAAAATAATGGGACATGGTGACTTTTTTATTACATGAATTTGCATTGATTATAGAGAACTAAACAAAATCATCGTTAATAATTTTAATACCTAATCTGTCGGAATACCAAAGCCAAACTAAGAAATAAACGTACACCCCTGGACTCTTCATTAAATAAACAGATCAGTTGCAGAAATTCCATCGTGTTTAAGCACAAAAAAACAAGAAGTCATAAATACCCGTAAACAAAGGGCGGTGAGCAAAGCCATGGGCTGTGCATCCAAGAAAACATTAATTCCTCCCATCCTTCCATCGATTCAGATTCAAGGGCAAATTTGCAACATTCAGAGATTGAGGATTGATTTATGTTCGCGCTCAGGTAAGACAAAGGACGTCATAAAGACAGAATGACTCAGAGTTCCGAACAAGTACCTATGGATCAACGTACGCCGACGGTGATAGGTGACTTTAATCAACATTGTCATCGTGTTCTTTTAATATTTTATTAAATATGATCAAGTGATTCATGATTTTAATCAACATTGGCATTGTGCTGTTGCCTTCTATTAATCCTTGATTAAGGATGGATGGTCAAAACCCAATCAAAGAGCATATACCTTAACAAAATTAGTCATCCATACCGCCATATATAGAGCTAAAGTTTCAAGAAATTCATCTTGCCAAGAAGCATATCAAACCATCAAATTCCACAATACTATGACAACTTAACACGTGATACCTATCATTATCAACATTATTCATCCACAAGAAAAACAGTTCAAACAATCAAATTCCACAAGAGTATGACGGATGAACACGTGATGCCTATCGGCGTTGTTCATCCACCAAAGTGTTGCGGATGTGCGACACATGTCCCTTAGAGATTTCATGTCAGAAAACATTCCGCTAACTTGTGTGAAACGATCCTATACGGTGGAAATCCCTAGATGGTGATTTTTTCTGCATTATCTGATTTTTACATACATACCACGTCATTGGAGCAAAATTAGGGTTCAAAGCATAAGTTAAAAAGCTTTTTCCCCAAATTGCCAATTATAATTTTGTTGCTGCTGCGTCTTTTGGAAATAGTATAAATTCTATTTCTATGCCTTTGCTGGAACATATTCAAGCTTAATTTTTATCATGTCAAATTCTTTTAGAATTTCATTTTTATATTATTTATTTTTATTTTTATTTATCATTTCTTAAAACTTTAAATGTCATCAAACATATTTTATGTTTAATTATTATTTTAATGAGATTATTTTATCTGAAGTATTTAAAAAATTTAAAATAGAAAATTGATATTTTGTTTAATTATTAATATATTCAATTTTAATTGAGATCAATAAGCTTTTAATCTTTGAAATGAAACCCTACAAGTTTACTCTGAGAGTCCTAGCTATGTAATATCCCTAAATTTGTTGTCCCTTCTTAGGTGAAATACTTAATTTCTCTAAACTATATCGAATAGTTTCTAGAGAAACTAAAATTGGGAAAAGCAGAAGTTGCATCTTATGACCCACACAAGGTCATCTCAAAGTAGAGGCTAGAAAACAAGAATGTTGTGTATGATTTCCAACCCATACAAGAATGGGAGAAAGTGGCCAATAAGGAAAGTTGGAATGAAATTGAATAAGTTCAAAAGATATCAGTAGAGTGGAGTAAGTAAGAGCACTTATCAGACCAAAAGAGAGGGGATAAGGACTTAACTGCATATATGGAGATTGATCAAGATGAGCATGCTCCTTAGCCAAAGAAAGAT
>LPNX010858733.1:356418-371883 GCA_001517045.1 Pseudotsuga menziesii | reverse complement strand
GGATACAAGTTTCATAGACTATGTGTTCAAGTGGATACAAGTTGCAAAATATATTCATTATAATTGAGCTTTATGTAACTCCAGTCTCCGAGCTGTCGTGCGAGTGGCTTTCTATGCATGCCGTAGCTGTTTTGCATGCTCCATGTCAATGTCAATGTCAATGACAAGTAACAATAATCACTGTCATTGACATTGACATGGAGCCTGTGAAATAGCTACAGCATGCATAGAAAGCCACTAACGCGATGGCTCGGAGATTGGAGTTACCCAAGTCCGCGGATTCACCCATACCTTGAAGAAGAAACATGTAAAAACATTACTACTTTTGCTTCCTCTAAATTTTATGTGTAGATCTGTAGATATGGGTCGAGGAGTCATAGGATTCATAGATCTGATCAATCATATCTATGACTCCTAAGACTCCAAGACCCATTTCTACAAATATAGATAAATGACCCTTGTTTTCATTTCAGACATCAACTCTCAAAAAATGTAATGACCACCTACGCTTTTGTCTTAAGGTTTCTCTCTTTAAATAGGATATTACATGACTAGGACCTTGACTGAGCTAATATCTCGATCGAGGTATTAAGAGGACCTCGACCGAGGGTTTGTTAAACCCTCGGTTGAGGGATTTACAAACCCTCGGTCGAGGTCCTCTTAATACCTCTACCGAGGTATTTAAATACCTCGGTCGAGGTTCATACCTCGGTCGAGGGCTTAAAAAAACATACTTAGCCCACATTCAAGCAAATGGAAAATTTCCTGTGCCTTGCAGAGGTGTAAACCCTGCCATTCCTAGCACATAACTGAGCAGAGTTGATACCGATAAATTCACCAACGAATCTTCTATCTATTGAGGTATCATACATTGATTTTGGGATTCATATGATATTTATTTTTTAATTACTTCTAAAACTTATACTTAGAAAACCACACTGCAACTTCGAAGCAACTCAAAGAAAAATCCGTAGAGTTAAAAATACACAGCCAAAAAATTCTTAAAAATGCACAGATCACATATCGACGTGTCCTTTTCAAAAAGGTATCTTTGGTTTTTCAATTTTTGAAAAAATAGAAAAAATTCCTTTACGTGGACAAATATGTGTTTAAAACGATGCTGAAATCGAATGTGGTCACTTTCGAAAAATAATAAATAATTGTATAATGCGAAAAAAATTAACAAAAAAATATGCACATCACACTCCATTTTATTTAGATCATGCTCATATATTTATTTTTTTAAAATTATTAATGCAATATTGAATTACTCTACGTGGACACGAGCCACTTATTAGCTTCTTCAAATTTTTAAGGTCACACAGTTCATTAAATGCAAAAATTCACACATTAAATGACATCGGAATATTTTTAAAAAAATATCACTATGAAGCCAACATAATATTCTACAATTTGTTTTTTAACTGCAAGTCAAAATTCACATGGCATATATGCGTTTTGAGGGCTTCTATCTAGCACATGAGTAAAAAATCAGGTTTTCATCGCCAAATTTGGCCAAAAAGTGTTACCCATCTTCATGGAATCACCCATACTAGTATTGAAGGAGTTTGAAGACATCTTTTCGGAGAATCCAAAAAGAGACATTGACTTCACGATTGATCTGATACCTGGAGCAGTACCAGCATCAAAAGCTCTGTACCAAATGAATATAATAGAACTTATAGAGCTGAAATCACAACTACAATAACTAATTGATAAAAATTACATAAGACCTAGTGTCGCTCCCTAGGGAGCATCAGTCTTGTTTATGAAAAAGAAGGATGGTACATTAATATTATGTATAGATTACCGACATTTAAATGAAATGACCATTACGAACCATTACCCACTACCTCGGATAGATGATCTATTCGATCAATTCCATGGAGAAACTATCTTTTCAAAGATAGACTTAAGGTATGGTTATCTTAAAGTACAAATAAAGGATGAGGATATTTTTAAAATGACATTCAGGCCCTGTTATGGTCATTATGAGTTTGTTGTAATTCTTTTTGGTTGACAAACATACCTGTTGCATTCATGTGTTTAATGAACAACATCCTAAGTAACTACCTATATAATTTTTTGGTTGTCCTCATTGATGAAATACTAATATACTCTAAGAACGAACAAGAACATAAAGAACATTTAAGGATAATTCTTCAAGTGCTAAGAGAACAACAACTTTACACAAAATTCAGTTACTATGATTTCATTAAAGATAAGATTCAATACCTTAGACACGTAGTGTCCAAGGTTGCAATCTCTCTCGATCCCGAAAAAATAAAAACCATCACTGAATGGTCGGTTTCTAAGAACATAACTGACATCAGATCATTTATAGGGATTACCGGATACTATTGGAAGTTCATCGAAGAATTTTCTAAAACTACCTACCCGATAACTTGATTATAGAAGAAAGGTAAAAAGTTTGAATGGACTGAAAAATGCATGGAAATCTTTAACAAACTAAAACATCTATTAACTACCACCTCGATCCTAAATATTGTTGATCCATTTAAATATTTCTTCGTATGTACTGACGCTTGCAAGGAAGGGATATGAGGAGTTTTATTACAAGAAAACTATGGTGTGGCATATGAATCCAGGAAATTAAAAGAACGTGAGAAAAACTATGCGACACATGATATAGAACATGTTGCCATAATTCATGCCTTAAAAATGTGGTGACATTACCTAATTGGGAGGAAATTCCTACTTATGTCCCATAACATAAGCCTTAAAAATTTATTTGATCAACAAAGTTTGAATGCGAGATAGGCAAGATGGATGTCCTGACTCCTTTTTAAGCGAATGTGAATTCGAAATCAAGCATATAAATGGAAAAACAAATAAAGTGGCAAACGCTCTAAGTTTTCATGCAAATTTACTGTTTGCAAGCAAAAACTATGAATCTGATATGGAAAATCAGATTCTAAGCACTAAAAATTCTAATACGGAATATCATATTTTAAAAGAAAAGACTGCTAAAAATGAATAAAACCAAGTAAAAACAAATTTCAGCATAAATAAACAAGGGTTGTTGCTGCATAAAAACAAGTTATACATACCAAACATAACAAAAATTAAACTTATAGTTATGAATGAGCTTCATAAACAACCATATTCAGGGAATCCTAGATACTAGAAAATGATCACTATGATCCGAAAGGATTTCCTATGGCCAAACATGAAGAAAGAAGTGACAGAATACTAAGCTCATTGTCTTGAATGTTAGCAAGTTAAGGCAGAACACCAACATCTAGTAGGATTGTTGCATCCACTACCCATTCTGGGATGGAAGTGGGAAACAATTAGTATGGATTTTATAACAGGCCTCCCAAAGAATTTCTGAGAGCATGATTCAATCATGGTCATAGTCGAAAAATTAAGTAAGGATTCTCATTTTATTCTTGTTAAATATACCTATAAAGATGTTAACATTGCATATATTTTCATGAAATACATATTCAAGCTACACGGTGTACCAAAAGTAATAGTCTTAGATAGAGATGCAAAAATTATAGGTAACTTCTGGAAAGCCTTGTTTAAAGGTTTGGGAACACAGTTAAATTTCGGTACTTCATATCATCCACAAATGGATGGGAAGACTAAAAGGGTAAATCAAGTCTTAGAGGATATGCTAAGAATGTATGTCATGGACAAACTAGGTAAGTGGGAAGACTACCTACACTTAGTAGAATTTGCATATAATAATAATTGTCAAAATTCTATAGGTATGAGTCCTTTTGAAATATTATATGCATGTAAGTGTAACACTCCAATCTCATGGAGAAGTCTAGTTGATATATTAATGTTAGGG
The DNA here is from genome assembly GCA_001517045.1 of Pseudotsuga menziesii. Classification (NCBI taxonomy): domain Eukaryota; kingdom Viridiplantae; phylum Streptophyta; class Pinopsida; order Pinales; family Pinaceae; genus Pseudotsuga; species Pseudotsuga menziesii. The sequence continues at coordinate 368,060 of LPNX010858733.1, read as the reverse complement.
CCTGATTTATTAAAAGATATGGAACTAACCGTGAAATAGGTAAAACAAAACTTGAAGGCTTCCCAAGACATGCATAAAAGTTATGCTAATTTAAAAAGAATCCCTAGAGAGTTCCAGGTGGGTGATCATGTGTATATAAAGGTAAATCCCAAGAAAAGTTCCTAGAGACTCAGAAATTATTCAAAATTGGCACCTAGGTATTGTGGGCCATTTGGAATTTTAGCTAAAGTAGGGTTGATTGCATACTAGTTAGCCCTACCACCCAATATTAAAGTTCATAATATGTTTCACATTTCTATATTAAAAAGATATGTTCATGATGTTTCTCATGTGATTGATTGGGATGTAATCAAGGTGGAACCCAAAGGAGAGTTCCAAGTGGGGTCGGAGCGCATGAACTTTTACTCCAGAACTGTACCATCGGACAAGTCAGGGCGCAATGGAAGCACCTTAGTCTGGAAGAAGATACTTGGGAGCTGGAAAGTAATATGCAGGAGGCATATCCAGACTTATTCCAAGAAGATGAAATGGAAGAATAAAAAAAAATTATAACAATGAGGATGGGGTTATCTTTTAAGGGGAGGTGTATGTAATACCCCATGAATTAATAATTTATTATTAATTCAGCTGGAAAAAAATACTTTAATTATTATTTATCTTATTTTATTATTTTTGACAAAAACGTCAAGAATAAAACATTTTGTAATAAAATACTTTTATTTAATAAAATATGTTGCAGGGGGACAAAAGTGGATATAGTTGTTAAAGAGTGTTTGCTGATTCACAAGAGGAAAATACATGTGGCAGAAGCCACTGAGTGACAAATCAAGATGCAGGAGGCATCATCCTCAAAAATTAGGTCACAACTCCTAGTTGAGTGCTAAACAGTAGGAGGCTCATAAATGATCAAGTACTAGGAAAAATACTATAAATTAGTATGTCCATGAGCAATAGGAGGCTAGCATTGGATGGGGATTAAATATGTGAATGAAAGAGATGGCGCATTGAAGTATTTTTCTCTTGTGGTTCAACAAATAGGCTCGGGGGTTCTGGAGCAAGTAACTTGGCTGCTCTGGGAGTTGGTTGGGAGAAACAACTTATCCACTTTTGTTTTCCTGGTGTTGGTGCTAGGTTCATAATTTATGTTTGAATGTTTTTAGAATGTGTTTGAATCCTAGATATGAAGGATATTAATGTAGAATCTAGTTTGATTTCAGTTAGCCTATTGATGCTATGCTTGAATGGTTTACAATTCCCATTCTTTTCAAAATTTGAATTCTTCACCTAATGGATTTGAAATCATATATTTCTAGATTGTATCATGTAATCCTACATTTAGACCATTTATTATATGTTTTAATAATTTAATTCCAAAATTCTCTCTTAGCCTGTATTTACGAATCTGAAGGAATTATGGACATCTAACCTTGCTGGGAATCATCTACTTTTATCAGATCTAAACCACAATATGTTTCCATAAAAACTTATAAGTATATATAGATACATTATCATCCTAATTTCTACACGAATAAAAGTATGAGGTTATAATTTTTTTCATAGTATAGATCTGCAGTACTTAGTATATATGAATGGAATCCATTTAAATAATATTAACATTATTACAACTAATAAGATTCAAATTAAAGTATTACAATCGAATAAGATCTACATATCTAATCATGAAAAAGAAATGATGCTATCTTAAGTGAACATACATAGAAAAAATCAATTTATCTTCGAAACAAAATCCTTATTATCAACTTATCAAGATTATAGAGATATGATTTTCAATCATGTACAAATATCGTAGAACTGAGTCTCTTTAAGGTATTACTTAGAAGTCCTATGATAAATAAATCATAAGTTTTATAATAATACAACTTTGGAATCGTTGTTCTAGTATTAGTGAAACCAAAACTACGAATCAAACATCCCATTGTATTAACATCCACAAAGCATGTACTAGAAAATAAAGAAAATAAAACAAATTTTGTACTAATTTTTATGCTACTTTCACAACTACATTCACAGCCTTGAAAGTTTAGTTACAAAACTGGTATCACCAAAATCAACAACTAAGTATTAAAACATAAAGATATTAACTTTAGTTAATACATTATAGACCCTAAGGGTCGTATTCAATTAACGCGATAAGCACCATAACTATAGGGCTGTAAGTCCACAATGTGGCTACCCCAAATTTATACAGAGGAAGAGCCTCAATCAAGTTTACACAAGATTGAAATACACTACAGAGATCATGAGATCGAATCTCCTAAAGGAAAGTAATTAAAATTAGTCTGCTGATAAGTAAAGATAAACAAAATACAAATAGAATCGCAGGTATAAACCATCAACTACATTACAGATCGCAACAATTATTTTATTATGGCTGCCAAAGAATAAATACTTTGAACAAATAATATGATGGTTGTAAGACCATAATTAAAATGGCTACCATCTATTTTTGCATAGTTTAAAACTCATAAGATAGACCTGAGTCATCACCACTATGTCATCCAAACAAAAATAACATTTAAAATAATTGCATCAACTATTATATTCACGGTCATAATCCCATTGATGGTGGTTGCCGTTGATTTTAAATAAACATTACATGGAAAAAAACACTAAGCATAAAACTTTAACAATGTCGCATGGATCCGAGGAGGGCACTGCATTTTTTAATAAATAAATTAAAAAAAATTGGCACAAAGGTGGCCGTAAGACCATAATGGATGGATACCACATTTTTTTTAATTAAAAACCACTAATACAAACAACAAATTGGAATGGGAATAAGACTATCTAACATGGCACCCAAAAACCGTACACATATTTAACAAAAACATTGTAAGATACTCAATGCATTGTTGAGGAAATGGATGGGTGAACATTAGGGTTGTGTTTACAAAACACAGAGCACCAACATTAAGAGACTTATCTTTTTGCAAAAGTGGCCACACTCATGGCCCAATTTGTTTCCCATTTTTTCCTACAACATACAAGTAAGGGTTAGATTATATGCAGTAAACAAACCTTAAAATCAAATAAAAGGATTTCTGGTTAAAGAATGCAAATGGTTACCTGGGAGTTTAAAAACGCAAGCCTAGGAGGAGGTGACCCTATCGCCTTCCTCTCGAGTGCCTTCATCCTACATATTTTGCAAGTTAAATTCAGTGCTAAGACTGGAAAGTCAAAACAAATCGATTTTCATTTCTTTTAAAAGCTTGGATAAAACCCTTACCTGGGCATTTGGCAGTGAGGGACATGGGTCATCTCCTCTGGAGTACCCTTAGCCCTCCACATCCTGAAACCACCAAAAAATTTCAGTATTTTGGAAAAAGCAGCTAGTGTAAAAAATTTTAAAAATGCAGAGTTAAGTAACAAGCCTTACTCACCTGTTGAAACATACTATTCACATGGTAGAAATGTTGGTGGGATCATCAAAGCTCCTGTGTTGAAAGGTAGGTGGCTAAGGAAGCCTTAGAAAATAGTTACCTTAGATGGACTAGAAATTACCATTAACACAGTAAGAATGGAGAAGGACAAATCCATTTAACACCGTAAACCAGACCAAGAATTCCTACAGAGCAGAGCTCGGCCCTCAACCAACTTCCGACCAAACAACACCATCAAAAGAAACTAAGACCGAGTAAATGAGATTTTATGAAACCCTATGAGACTGTGTGATCTCACCATCCAGGTGTAAGGAAGATATTGAATTCTCTTGCCAACTCATATCCTAGCTACATTGTCAACTCGCATCCAATATAGTTCATTCAGTCAACCAAGTACCATATCAAATCACGAACAAAAATTTATTAAAAACCAAATCATTACATACCATCGAACCATGGGACATGGATACAAGCACCCTATCATATATTACATGGTGGGAACCTTGACTTACATATATAACCATATCCATATAAAAGCTCAATGTTAAACCTTATGACATGTGTAATGGCGTATGCACTAAACATTTGTGGTGAGAGGACTGGCAAATAATGCCTTCAGGGTTATGCCAAGGTCCACACCCTTTCCATCATAAACATAGCATATATATATATAATACAAAGATCCACAAATAATACTATCACCTTAGCGCGAGGTTAGACCAAGGCTATTGAATATCATTACAACAATCACATAGTACTATGTTTTAAAACATCAAAACTATATTGCTAGCATAGTTTGGGTTTATGCTTTGAATTCTTTAAATCATTATAAAACCATTTGATATAGCATTTAAACCATGAACTTCAAGCACCATAAATCAATGCATTAAGGCCAAAACATGTAGTCTCATGCAAACCATAAGTATGAAAACCCTCACTTTTTATTGATAACAAGAAGTCAACGTATAGGGAACCATGCGCTTACAAACCCTAAACTTCTCACACTTAAGGGTAGGTATTTACATACATAGTATAAACTATTGTAAGGCCAAGGCCTTGTAAATATAATGCAATTGACAGGTTGGGGTCAAGACCATGAACAATCTCCCATGCCTTAGGCTCGTTCATCCTACCATAAAGAGAAATAAATAAAGAATAGGTATAAGCAAAGTACATCACCTACGTAGGCATGGATGAAGGTTTCATAAAGAACTAGCCATCGTATTCATCAAAAAAACCTGTCGTAACCAATAGGACAAAGATATTAAAAATAACAGAAGTAAAACATAGCAATATGCTAAGTAAATGTAAAAGTAATGCATGTAAAAAAAATATTCACGACTTTTAGGTGTGTTACAAGGGAGGTGGTAAGGGGTTAGAGGTAGAGAGAGAGAGGGGGTGTTTTTAGGTGTTAGAGATAGAGATGGGGGTGTTAGGAGAATAGGGGTAAGTGGATCAGAGGAGAAACAAAGTGAGAGAAGGGGTTAGTAAGAGTTAGGGAGAGGAGGGGAGAGAGAGATAGANAGAGAGAGAGAGAGAGAGAGAGAGAGAGAGAGAGAGAGAGAGAGAGAGAGAGAGAACCAATGGGGTGGTAGTGTGTTAGAGGGTTGAGGGAGAGAGAGATTGGGCTAGGGGTTAGGTTTAGGCCAAGGAGTAGGGGAGTGAGAGAGAGTAAGAGAGGGATTTAATAAGAGTTAGGGGGAAGAGAGGCGTCGGGGAGAGAGATAAAGGAGGGTTAATGGATTGGGGAGGAATAGAGAAATTAGAGAGAATGGGGGGTATAGGTGAGTAGTGTGGGTGTTGGGGTGAGAGAAAGAGAGTGAGGGTGGTAAGGGGTTATAGGTAGAGAGATGGGTGTGGTTAACGGGTTAGAGGTAGAGACATAGGGGGTGGTAGGATATTAAGGGTAAGTGGAGCAGGGGAGAATGAGAGTTAGAGAAGGGTTTAGTAAGGGTTAGGGAGAGGAGGAAAGGGATGTGAGAGAGTAGGGAGGGGGGGCATGTTCTGGGATTGTGGGGAGATATAGGGGTAGGTGGATGGTGTTGGTGATTAGGGGTAATCGGGTGTTAGGGAGTTGGAGAGGAGGTGTTAGGGGGTTGGAGCAAGTGCTAGGTAGATGGAGAGGGTGTGCAGGTGATTAGGGGAAGGGGGGTTTTAGGGAGTTGGAGAGATGGTGTTAGGGGTTGGGGAGGGGGTGTTATGGAGTTAGATAGATGGTGTTAGGGGATTGGAGAGGAGGCATTAGGGAGTTGGAGAGGGGTGTTATAGGGGTTTGTGAGGGTGTTAGGGAGTTGGAAGGGGGTTTATTAAGGGATTTGGGGGGTAGGAGTTCAAGGGATATGCATTTATTAGCATTAAAACATTAATGCTGCCTAAATTTGGAAATACAACATGTTATATAAATATGGAACCCATTTTTATCTATATATCGGGTGCCCATTTTTCTTTATTTATCAGTTACATGCTTAAAATGATTACTTATTTCTTAGTGCATCCTTTTCCTATCCTGTGTGGATTTCACCATGGAAAGATTAAACCCTCACATTGCTCGATGTAATAAACACGTACCCATTTATGTTTTCAAGAACTTAAGATAGTCTATTACATCTATAACTGCATTTAAAAGATAACTCAACTTTGTGTTAGGATCCCAAAGTTTCTATACAATAAACTAATGTCCACCAACTATAAATATAAAAAATAAGTTATTGCAAATAATTTACAAGCCATAAATCATATGTAGTGATTTCAAAGTTTAAATAAAATAAAAGTCAGCAATCCAAAATGTTACCTTTTATTTTAAATCTCTTATCAAATTAATATTTTAATATAAGAAGATATGAATAGATATACACACTCTCAAAAGTGAAAAAAACAAGATTGTCTTTTCATTGAGAGTAGAAACAAGATTGTCTTCTAACATTCAATAAAAATATATTTCAAAATTAATGTTTTTAATTAAACAGATTAATTCAAAATGAACCAAAAAAAAATCTTAAAATACAATTCCACGCAAAATTGAGATTAAGTTTAGCATATATAATTTTATAAATTAATAAATTACAATAGAAAATTACATAATTACAATGTTTAGATTTTATAAATTACATTTTTTTTTATGATCAAAAGAATTATTAAGAAAATATAAATTAGTGTACACTGCGAGACACCAATTTGGTGTATGAGACCCCCTTGTTTGTGGGCAAGAGACCTTCCTCTACGCAGTGATTTATCCATTAAAGTCTATAGAGGTGTACATACACTACCCCCTTTATATTTGAACCTATGACCTCCTAAGAGGAAACACATGCTCTTAACCATTATTCCCATTATGCCCCCTTTATATGCAAACTTAAACAAGTGTAACATATCCTTAAACTAGATTTGACAGTTAAATCCTCTCTCTAATTCAACACCGCTAACTTGACTCAATACTGCCAATTTCAACCTTGCTAATGTCAGAAGTCAGGAGTTGGCATTACCAAAACATGAGCCAAACAAAATGAAACTCCCTACTTCTGACTTTCGAGAGTCAACATGCCCCAATGAAAAAAACAACAACATCCTCTTGAATTTTTTTTAGGAGTCGAAAACATAATTATCAATGGTTATAATTGCACATCAACTAACATCAACGATCATGATTACGTCGATCCAATGATCCAACACCTGGCCATTTTTTGATGAAACGACTAAGGAAAAAATTCTAGCTTTTAGCTTAACTAATTCAAACAACAATTCCACGCCTATGACAACATGGTTTAATTAGTGAAAATAAAACATGAATATGAAGAAAATCATGAAAATCATAACCATAAATACTAAGGGTTTCATACTCAAACTGACACTAGTTTACCAATCAATTAAAGATTCATAACAGACCGCAATGATTCAAGTCCAACTGCATGACTATTAGACCATCTAATATTGTTTTTACAAACAAACTGCAATGGTTTTTATTTGAGAATTAAGTTAACAAATTAAGTAATCAATCTACAATTACATGACTAAAATTGATCCTTCCATTTTTTTTTCCAATTCAATTTACTTATCATTGTTCATTCATCTTCTTGAAGAGATTAGAGTTTAAGGGCTATTTAACAAAATGATTAAAGTTCAGGGTATGACCACCCTTTCTTACACATCCTTCAACCTTCTTAAGGCATGTTGCTCCATTTATTTAGATTATTTAAACCATTATAGAAATATTGTTATCATCATTAAACCCAACAATTACAATCATCAATGCTAAAAAAAACATAGTTTAAAGCATAATTCATTGTTCTTTTTAATCCAACCCTTAGAACTAAGCAAACAAAGATAGTTTTCAGCTCTTAGACCTAATTTTCACAGAGGTCAAGAATCGATCTTTGAAACAATCAAAAGTTCTCAAATAGAGCATAGTTTCCTTTAGATCAGTAGTAATTTTATGAACGAAAAAAATTCAAGAAATATAAATACAATTTCCTCATTTTATTCCATCTTTAATTCAACAAAACCTTCATCGTTTTCATTCATTATTTGCAATGAAGTCAAGAAAATAAGCTTTCAACTCACACGTCTCATTAATTTTAGGAATTCCAAACAAGATAAATATGCACCTGGATTCTTGTTGTAATATAAACATTAAATTTCATTAAATAACATAGATACTTATCTGAATCTACATTTGGGGAACTAACTATGTGTGATGCACTCTCCAACCAACCATAGATCTTTTCTTGACCTGTATTCTTTCAACACTTAAAGACCACCCTTAAGCTAATATCCAAGTATTCATCAACATGTATCTCACTATGCCCCTTTGATTCTCTTAAAGGTTTAAACACTTGGAAAATAGGTTCATTGGTTTACAAACCAATTCCATGCCAAATAGTGCAATCTACCCTCAAAGTGTCCTTTTGTCATCATGAGAGTGAAACTCACCACTGCTCCAGTGCTCAGAATTCCACTTTGGTGTTTTCATACACTATCTTCCAAGTCATTTGAAAAACATCTAAGGAAAAATAAGAAATGTGATTCAACAAGTATGGATAAAATAATTAGGTTCAGTTTCAGATTCAACGTAATTTCTTTCTATTAGAGAATCAATGCCCTCAATTCTGCAAAAAACAACCCTTGAAACCTTTTCCCAACCCAACCTTATGCAACAACAACCACATTGATTTCCATCCTCCAATTCACTTTTCTTCCGTAGTAAATTCACTTGGGAGTCTAGATCCTCTGCCCTACCACACATGGTCTTTGACAACGCGCCACTTTCAATATTAATTAACTTTTAATCATTTCTTAATCAACCCTTAAAGTTTACTTAGGGTTAAACAAGTCTTAAAGTTTAATAATAAAGTTTAAAGTTTAAACAAGGTTTAATGTAAGGTTTAGGTAAGGTTTAGGGCTAAGAAAAATTTAAACCTTTTCAACCTCTGGTGAATGCTTGGATCCTTGTTATTTTAAGTGTTCATTCTTGTCATAGTTGGTTGTGAAATTTATATTAAAGATAACAAATTTATGAATGTACAACCTTACATGCATTCATAGTTACAATAATAATTGAACCCAAACAAACTACAAGTTTAGTCCAGGGGCTATTACATCCCCCTCCCCCTTAAATTATGCATCGTCCTTCATGTTTCATTGTTTCAAAAATTTGTAACAACAATTTCAAGTCTAATTACAAATATACATTTCAGAATAAATAGGGATATCATTCCCTCATTCAGTATTCAAGTTCCCAGGTGGCTTCCTCAGGACTATAGTGGGTCCATTGGACCTTTACCTACCCTATAGTTCTTCACCTGAGCGTTTCGATCCTTTTGTCTAGGATGCAAACTTGGTGTGCTAGAAATTCCCCGTCGGGTTCCACCTAGATCACAGAACAATCAAGAACATAATCAAAAGTATAAACATACTTATTTAATAATGAAACATGGAAAACATTGTGGAATTTTACTAAAGAAGGTAGAGATAATTCATAAGCCACTGGTTAAATTCTGCTCAGGACTTCAAAAGGTCCGCAGAATCTCACTGCTAAATTTTTACAGTTTCCTAGTATTAATGAGATTTTTCTTCCTTTAACCTTCAAAAACACTGTTTCTCCAACTTGAAACTATGTATGAGTTCTATATTTATATGTATAATTCTTTTGTCTCTCTCAAGCTTCCTTTAAGTTTTATTTAATTTTAGATACCTATTTTTCCATATCCTAAACATCTTTGGGCCAACTATAAGCTTATCGATTGGCTTATCCCAATTCACTGCAACATTACTCTTTCTATCATAAAGCACTTCAAATGGACTCATATTTAATGATGCATGATATCCATTGTTGTAGGAAAATTCTACTTAATACAAATAATTTTCCCACTTACCGGGTTTATTAATTACATACATCCTTAGCATATCTTCAATGACTTGATTTACATGCTCCGTTTTCTCATTTGGTTGTGGTTAGTAAGCTATATTGAAGATGAGATTGGCTCCAATTTCTCTGAACAAACCCTTAAAAAAATTAAAGTAAACTTGGAATCTTGGTCAGAAACAATTTCCATAGGAACACCATGTAGTTGGACAACTTCCTTCATGTAAGTCTCTGCGATTTTGGCTTCTTTAAATGATGATTGAACTGGTATGAAATGGCTCGAATTTGTTAACTCTTCAACCACTACCATGATTGAGCCGTGTTGTTTCAATGTTATTGGCAATTTGGTAATGAAATCAATGGTAACTACATCCCACTTCCATACCAGAATAGGCAATGAATAGAGTAGAACAACATGATGTTTATTCTATGTTTTTACTCTCTGACATTCTAGGTATAGAGCTATGTACTTGGTCACATATTTATTCATACCTTTCCAAATTAAAGTACTCCTTCTTGACTAATATTAAAGTCTCACGGTAACCTAGCTGACCTGCATAAGGAACATTATGCATTTCTTGCATTGTCAACTTCCTCAAACCACCTTGGTGTGGTATATAAATTCTATCATTGAAATGAACACTTCCATTTTCAGATAATGTATAGTTAGCAAACTTTAATGTCTTGTTGCTTACCTTCAATGTTTCTACAACCTATATAATGGCTGTCTTCCTTCAAAGATTCAAGCAATCTTATTTTTAAATCAGATTTCCAATTACTAATAGTTGAAAGATTTAGAATTTGATTTGTTCTTCTAAGTGCATCAGCCACTCAATTTTCCTTTCCTTTAATGTAGTTAATTTCAAAATTGTATTTACTTAGGAAATCAACCCATCTAACTTGTATAGCATTTAATTTTGATTTCTCAAGTACTATAATCTTTTTTAATTAGTCTTTAATTCAAATTTATTCCCCGGTACATAATGTCTCCACATCCAGAGCGCATGAACTATGGAAGCTAACTAAAGGTCATGAGTAGCATAGTTCTTCTCATGTTTCTTTAACTTCCGTGACTCATAGAAAATAACATGTTGATCATGCATCAGAACTCCACCGAGTCCTTCCAAATATGCATATGTGCAAACCACGTACTCTTTATTTGGATGCAAGATTTTTAATATTGGGGCACAAGTGAGTAACTCTTTTAAAACATTGAAGCTATCTTCACACTTCTAGCCAAACAAACTTCATGCCCTTATTATTTAAAGATGTGATTAGATATGCAATTTGGGAGAAGGATTCTATAAAATGTTTGTAATAACAAGCCAAACCCATAAACAATCTAACTTCAGATACATTTGTTGGAGTAGTTTGTTCTTGTATTGCCTTTACTTTAACATGGTCCACTATTACACCATCTTCTGAGATAATGTGACCAAAATACAATAATTGCCTTTGATAAAACAAGAATTTACTAAACTTAGCTTACAACTAATTCTCCCTCAAAATTTTCAGAGTAATTCTAAGATGTTCTTTATGTTCTTCTTCAGATTTGGAATATATTAATATGTCATCCAAAAACACAACAATGAACATTTCCAAATGTTCACTGAACACTCCATTCATCAAGCACACGAATGTATCTAAGGCATTTGTGCGTCCAAATGGTAGAAATGTGTATTCATAATGCCCGTATATGGTCTTAATTTATTTTTATAGATATCTCCATCTTTTATGGGCAATTCATGATATCCTGACCTCAAATTAACCTTGGAAAATATTTATTCCTCTCTTTATTAATAAAAAATTTTATCAATCCTTGGTAATGGATATCTATTCTTAATAATAACTTTATTCAATTGTTTGTAATAATGTACCATATA
>LPNX010858733.1:315557-356223 GCA_001517045.1 Pseudotsuga menziesii | reverse complement strand
CACATAATCTTTACGTACCATATTTTTTCCTTGCAAATAATGTTGCAATCCACACACATAATCTTTACGTACCATATTTTTTCCTTGCAAATAATGTTGCAGCTCTCCAAGGTGAAACTCTAAGGCAAATATATCCCTCTTTTAACAACTCTTCCAGTTGCATATGCAATTCTTTTAACTATGGTGTGCTCATCATGTAAGGTTTTTTGGACGGTGGTACAATTCCATGTATCAAATCAATGGTATCATTTACTGCTCTGTTTGTTTATTTTTCACCACGTCATTCTATTTTCTTTTACTTTTACTTTTACTGCCATGATTCTCAATCTCACCTATACCATTCCTTGCTCATGCAAACTATTGAAAGCCTTCTTGTCAAAGGTTACATGATTTGTGCATTACAATCTAGTGATATCTTAATCTTTTGCGTATACGATGGTAGCTTCAATATGTTCTGAACAAATTTTACATATTTAAATTTTTTATAAAAAAATATTTTACTTTATTTTTAATATTTTTTAATTTAACTTACATTAAATTTTATTATATTTTGAAAAATTTACCCTTTAAACTATCATAATCAAATACCTTTTATCTTTATATTTAACTCACTCACAATCTCTTTGAAAACGTGTTTCAAAATAAGAATATATGTATGTCGAACTGATATCATATCATTTGTATTTCTAAATTATACGTGTGGTTAACATGGAAAGGGTTATAGATTTTGGCATACAACTATAAGAACTATCTTGATCTTTCATAAACGCGGTTTGCCAAATTCATTTCGTGCACCTTTTAATTAATAGAAGTCAAGAACCGACATTAATTCGGCGGGGGCATAAATACATATCTCCTTAAAAGGATTAAACTTCTACCTTGCAATGAGATGGGCCTCTCCAAACAGCTAAACTGCTTCTTGACACAATTCTCTAGCCTCCAACGGTCATTCTTCGAAAGGTGACAAAATAAAATCTCTCTCATCTGGCACTCGAGCTGGCTTTCTGTTTGGATGTTTATCACCGCTTGGATCTGTCCCCAAAAATAATAAGGATGTTGCCTTTGCTCCTGTCTTATCTCACTATTTTACGAGTTTATTCATATTACTATTTATAACTAGTTATATGTGAATTTCATAAATATATTAGCCACATGTAAATCATCTTCATAAATTAGCCATATAAATTAGCTTTATAAATCAGTTATATAAATCAATCAACTATGAGAGACAAGATATACCCTCAAAAAACCCTCCAAACAAGGAGGATGAAAACCCCAACAACTCTTTGAGTATGATAGACATAGTTGCAGAGAATGGTTTACAAAACTTAAGAAGATTGTCGGATCACTACTACATAGAGTACTACATAGAGGGGTATTAAGACAATAATTGAGACAATATTTTTTTAAATTGTCTCAACTTAAGACAAAAACAAAATTGTGTTTTGTTTCAAATATTGTCTTTAAGTAGGTGTCTTAAACAATTGTCTTAAATTATTGTCTTAAACTATTATCTTAAATTTAAGACAATAGTTTAAGACACCTGTTTAAATACAATATTTAAGACCATACACAATTTTGTTTTTGTCTTAAGTTAAGACAATTTACAAAAATATTGTCTCAATACCCCATCAATGTAGTAGTGATAAAATGCAAATATTTATGATAGGGCACGGTGGAATCGAACCACCAACATTTTGCATTATATAATGCAACTGTTCTACCATTGAGCTAGCACCCTTCAATACAAGAAGAATATTTTATATTTTTAAAATATTTTTTAAGCATTAAGCACAAGAACCCTGAAATACTTGTTGTATGTTACTCATTCATCTATAGTTATCATGGAATTAGCAATAAACACAAGAATCCTGAAATACTCACTATATTTAACTCATTCATATCATGAAGTATTCTGAGGAGGCCCTATAACATGAGGTCTTTGGAGGGAATTCTATCATACCTTACCTTGCTTTATCACCCATCGCTATCACATACCCCAATTTTGTAAAATAATGTTAATTGTTTTAATTAGATTCCTAAGACATTATGTTAAGTTTAATGCTAAGTAGAAACTGATGACTCAGCAAAGTCAAAAGAAGTGGAATGTAATTCTAAATATTTTATTTTTAATAAATAAAAAGTGGAGACAACAGCTTGGGAGAGCTGTTAAAAAGAGTGTTACTGGTCAAACTAGTGGAGGAACTAGGTGGAGGGCAAAAGAAAAGTGGCAGCATCTTCAAACAATTCCTATGTTGTAGGTGGCAACTTCCCTACATTTGGGGTCATGATCCCCCAAGAAAGTGGGATCATAGCAGGTGGCTCAATTAATGACAACTAACCCAAAAAGACCTATGCAATCTTTTAAAAGTACCCAATGAATAGAGCTAAGGTTGCTCAGATATTTTCTAGAAGAAGAATCATTCAGGTGGAATGCACTTCAAAGAATTCATTGGGAAAAAGGGAAAACTGCAAGGAAGGTGCTTTGAGATATAGACTGTAGTAACTTGGTCTGATACAGCTTACTAGCTGAGAGAAATTACTGATAAGTTCAGAACTGGTATTAAGTATCAGGACTAGTACTTGATTATTGCTACACCTAGTTCCAGCTAGGGAGACCAGAGCAAGCTCGAGGGTCTTGAGGAGTTGCTTTTTGAGCGCTCTCCAGGAGTTGGTAGGGAGGAACGGCCTCCCATTGCTGTTGTCGTCCAAGCTCTAAGAACAGGTTCTGTTATTATTTAATTTCTGTGTTATTATCTGTGTATGATTGAATGATGCATTTGTAGTTTATGATGTAGAAACTTAGAGGATAGAATAAGTCAGTTTGTTTAGTAATGAAATTATGCTCAATGAAAAACAAACCCTACCTGTGTTTTTTCTCATTTGGATTGATCCAGATCGTACTCCAGTACAGGTGGTGAAATTATATAAAGGAAATATGATGCAATTATAGAATAAAATGTCTGTTTGATTAAGAGAATGTTTACTTTTATTTTATTATCAGAAGAAATAGTATTATGTACATGGAGAAAGATTAGAGTTAGACCTAGACTATAAATGTCAGATTATTAGTAAGAGAAAAGAAGCCATATCATTGTATTAACAGTAATATGTTTTGGCAGTAAGACTTGGTAATTAAAACAGTTTCTATATTGCATTCATTTTAGTAAACTGTACAATTATTTTCAAATCAAAGGAAGAATTATATTAGTTAGATGTATAGTGTTAAGTTAAATAAAAGTACTTTCTAAACTCTACAGTTTACTTCCTTCCTGTATAGGTTAAATAACTATGGTTAAATAACTACTGTTTTACAGCAAACAAATTGTGAGAGAGGATAGATAAACTTATATTTATTTCTAAAGAAAAACTAATGGTTTAAGATTTTAAATACGCTGTAAGGTAAATAACTTTTAATTCTTATATTTTATCTAACTGAATTTAAACATAAGTTATTCGACTATTAACTTATTTCTGTTATAATTTAATACAAACCTTACATTACAGTTCATAGAAAAGAACATAGATAGTTGTTACTCTTTTATTTTATAATTACCATCATTGTAATATAAATAGGGTAATATAAGAAATAAACAATAGAATACTATATTTCTATACACCTACAAATAAACTAAATTATAAAGAACTACAGAAGCAATATTCCTCACAGGTAAGATAACTTTCTTATTATACATCTTATATGGACTAAGTATAAAGGCAATATACAATTATAGGAACAACATTAATATGTAAATAAAGTAATGTTCTGGTTCTATAATAGTAAACATTAATAAAATATAAATTCTGTACTCAAAGAATGTAACTGACAGTTACATACGTACATCACTAAAAAACATGAGTTCTTATTTTTCTGAAGGTTAAATTTATATAACAACATTTACAGATTTTATAATAAAATAAACTAATATAAAAACAATGTATAAAAACCCTAGCAGGTAATAGTTAAAAATATTACAGGGTAAAACTCAATTGCATTAACGCACAGGAAATAACCAACAGAGAAATAATATGCTCAATTCACAGAGCTTAATCAACCATTAAATGACATAATCAATAACCCAACAAATTACTGAAGTTCAATATAAATAAAAGATGTTCTTTTCTTTAAGGAAACTATAAATACTTGTTATATCTTCGAGTTAGGGTGAAACCCTACTAGTATCAAAATATACAACGGAGATAATAAACTGAAGGAGTCTAACTCAGTTAATGTATTCACGGCCTCAAACCAAATTCACAAAGTGAAGCTTTTACAACCTTTCCATCTTTTATACACACACACACACACACACACACACACACACACACACACACACAGTAATCAGAACAAGTTCAAAAATTACAGTCACGGCCTAAGTCGGAAGCCCCGCACAAAGCAAGGGGTTTAATATCAACCAACAAACAGCGAACCGGTCAACCACAATTGAACCAAAACCGCAAGGGTTGCAGGCCACGACGACCAACCCACAAATGTCCCATAAGAGACCAAACAATGAGGATTTGCCATGGATATCCAAGGCTTACCGTGAACCAGCAAGTCGTCACAGCCTCGCACCAACCATGCAGAGGGAGACAGGTCGACACCTGTTAATAAAGAAGAACAATAATATTAAAACCTGGTATAACAAATAAACATTTGTGTAATAAAACAAACTGCGAAGCTTTTGGAAGGGTTAGTAACATTCTTACCTAAAATTTTATTGAAGCACGACCACCCACGAGCAGAAGGGCAATCACCAACGCAAGGAAAATGAAACCCTTCATCTGCTGCGAGAAAGAAGGAGTTACTAACCCAGCAAATAACCTACAGCAACGGAGGACAAGAACTTTAAGCTCAACAAGTAAATATGCCTGGGTCGTCACTTCTTATCTAGCTAAGACACTTCTCTATGGTGAAAACCTATGCCCAAGCAATAAACATTTGGTAAAAACACTTCTCTACTGTTCATTCGGGACGAGCTCACAAGGCGTAGAATAAGGAGGGAGACTATCAACAGCAAGATGCAAGCGACAGTGCAGACGAGAACATCGTAGCAGAGCGGCAGAAGGTCGAAGGCGATGGAGGTAATGACAAGCTAGGGTTCAATGCTGTGCTTTTTAACTGTGCAACACATGGCCAAGGCGATGCCACATTAGTCAACAAATAATTTACATGCTATGGGTAAAAGTGTATAGTCCCGGCGAACACTCTACAAAGAGAATGATTTCCAATCATTTGGTAGGTCGAAAGTTCCACCTTAATCCATGCTCCAATGTCAACATATCATGCACGTAATATGGGAAAACATAAGAATCATTACCTTAAACTTTGCCTTAATACTCATCAAGGGCTTGTAGATTAATACGACCCTTTCTATAATTTGTGACTTGTTTACTTTCAAACAATTATAACCTTAGTTTTAGTTAAGTCTTGTAATATGTTTAAAAGGATTTCATAACGTTCATTTGATGAGTACTTTCTTACAAACTATCAATTATTCAACCAAACAATTGAACCTAGCAAGGATAAAATCAATGCTTAACCTAGCATGTTATACATGTAAAGGTGATAAAGAAGGCATTTAGTAAAAAGAGTATAGAACTATAAATTAAAGATAAACCATAAACACTTCATGGGTGAGGTCTAACCTATGACCCCTTGTTTATAACAAACATGTTATTCAGTCTTTAGACCAACTAGAACTCTATCTAAAGTTATGGTAGTTGTTGTTTATAAAAGAATTTCTTAAGTTAATTTATGGTATATACCCTACATGCTAGTGTTAATATTTTACCTTTCATATTTAATTAGTAAACTAGTAAGATTTACTATTAAGCATGATAAGTTTTGAATTGCTTAAAGAGCTTGACATTGGAAATTTTTATAAAATTTATAGCCCTAACTGGGTAACATATTCCAAGTAAATTATGGGCATAGGGACTTAATCTATCATCACTATTATAGCCAAATGGACAGTAGTTTTTGAGGATATAATTTCCTTAGGACATCAGGCTGGGAAGATGCATTAATAGTATAACAACTTAATAACTATTGCACATTACTTTTACATTGCAAAGAGTAACCAACAATTTATCAGGAGGTAAAGAGATTAAGTTCACTTTGTCAGTAGATCCTTAACATAATAACTCTGTCATTCTTAATCTGCTTTCAAAGAAAGATCAAGACATTTTTACACATGACGACTAGGATAAACATCGAAGAGTTTAGTATGCAGTAAGAACTTTGAATTACATCTTTTAGAAAGAAAACAGTTGTCATCAGTACTGATAGAACTAAATCTCATTTCCATAGCATCTTAAAAGGAATGACGATTTAATGGATTTACCTCGTAAAGCACTTGAATTTGCTTAACATTTTTATTTTTTTACTGAGCTATTATTGTGCGACGAACTTATATCTGAATGCTTTAGAATTATTGACAAGCAGCACCTGAACTTCTTACCTGTAATTCTGTAAGAGCATGAGAACTTTCTACGTTAGCTCGAAAGCTAAGTAAGCCCAGAATATCATTACAGTTCCACCTTGTGGTCGCAAAGAAAAACAAGTCATTAAACTGAAAAAAAAAATTGTTCTATAAAATAAATAGAATCAAATAGATAATTCAGATAATGAATCCATTAACATATAACTAATTAAACAATTAATTGACTGCATTTATGAAAATTATCTGTATTTTTAAATTTTTAAATTTTTCA
Organism: Pseudotsuga menziesii; assembly: GCA_001517045.1. NCBI lineage: Eukaryota > Viridiplantae > Streptophyta > Pinopsida > Pinales > Pinaceae > Pseudotsuga > Pseudotsuga menziesii. The sequence goes on along the minus strand of LPNX010858733.1, from coordinate 349,506 downwards.
AAAAATATGGGGTTTTCACAATCGCCCTCCCAGAAATAACTTATATGTTTCAGCACCATGAAGGCCTCCAAGTTCCCAGTTTCAAGTTCATGGATCTATCGGGTTCTCTCACTTTCATTTTGGTTTAGCCAAATAGTTGATTTCCCACACGGTTGTTCTTTCCAATAAATCCAGGTGGGAGGCAAGCACGAGGGGTGTTTTTAGTCAATCCAAAAAGCTTCGCCAAGTGGGGTGAAACCCACTCACTATTCATGTGGTGAGGCACATTTTAAGGAAAAAATATTTGGCATGGATGAGGTTGTAGACATATTCTCCATGTGGGTTCTAAAAATCAAATTATAAGTAACTCAATTCAAAGTTCACAAAACACCACATTAAAAACCCACAACACTTTCCAGCTCCCCTGTCAATCCCCGCAATTTCCAGCTTCAACTCATTGGAAATTCTCATGTTGCATACATTAACTTCAAATGACAACTAAGTTGATATAGGAATTTTTTATAAAAGATAAATTAAAGCATTGCACATCATAAAACAAAGTTATTAGGTGCCATACTAGTTGTGCATTGAATATTCTTTAGACGAAACAAAAAATGCAATTGGTATCATCATTTCCCATCTATCTATTTATGTTCATGCAAAAGAGAAAAAATATTGTCTATTGTGGTCTAGAGTTCATGAATGTACATGACGAAAGACAAAGTAACAATTGAAATTCTTAACAGCATGAATATAATCAAACTACAATCATGGGAAGAAAAATTCAAAAAGTTGATTGAAATTTCCAAGCTATTAAGTTCAAATGGTTTTCTTCTGCACAATTTTATAAAACATATAATAACATACTCTACTTGAGGTCACCCACCATTCATGCATATTTAGTTTTTGTAGCCTATTCTATCGAAGGAAATCCATGGTTAACTGCCAAAATAATATTTACAGTACTTGCAACATTCCTTGTCATACAGGAGCTGGTGAAAATTCTACCCTTTATTTTTTCTATATTAATTCGTATTAAATTCTCCCTAGAAATCTATAGGGGATACACATACAAAGGTCTCCAAAGGTCTCCAATTCTCCAATACTACCTATTAAGCCATGTTCTCCTTCAAGTCCACTATGTCCCCATGAAAATTCCCCTACCCAAGCATCCACAAATCAAGCACAAACCTCCATGCAAGCAACCAAGTGGCCCATGCTACCTAGGATTGAATTCCCCCCTCCTAGATGCCAAATTATCCTCCACCAAATGGGTTGTCCTCTCGTGTAAGCAAATAACCCATCCATGTGCACCTTATGAAGAATGTCACCATGGCCAATAGGTCTCCAACCTCCAAAGGAATTGCACCACATAAGCATCAAATTAAGCTCTAGCATTCCATAATTATGATATCTCCAATGTGTATGCCCATCATGATACAAGCAAAGGTAGTCAACACACCATGCACCCTACCTCACATAAAGCACCTTGGAGTATGGTAAAAAAAAAATTGAAGTAACCCCAAAAGATAACAACATATAACTCATCTTCAAAAGAAATACATATAATATAGGAATGCTAGGAAAGCTCACATAAATTTACTGACACGTTAGTAACCACAATTCTTTCTTTATCCATTGTCAAGGGAATTTAGGAATTTGCATGGTAGCAGGCTTGTGATGTTTACTAATATGAAAGGTGAAAAACACCTGGAATTTGTCTTTTAGGTGGTTCCAGTCAGACGGATTTACTTGTCACGATCATTTAACAAAAGAGGACCTTTGATGAGATAAGGTTGAACTTTGATAAGAGAAGGATTTCATTTAAAAATTCCACTTCCCAACCCATGAAATGTCCAATCTCATGAGATGGAAAAAAAAATGAAAATAGAAAAATCTAATGGCTGGTAACTAAGCTAACACCTTTGAAGTTACAAAGGGTTTTCCTTAGTCAAAACAGTCTGATTAGAAAATAACCTGGTATGAATTTCCAATGACATTTTGAGAAATATAACCTACAACAAAACAACAATAAATTTTACCACAACCACAGAATCCCTAGCTGCAATTGCAAGAATATCAGCACAGGAAACTTTCCCAAGGCATGCGGATTCAAGCTCTTCTTTCATGGCATCTATAACTTTGAAACCACAGGTAGAGTTGAGGTTGGGAGCTGCTGTCTTCTCTCCAGTAAAAGTCACAGTGTCATCTAGCAATAGTGAAGCATCACATCCCTACACATAACTTGTATTTCTCCATCAAATATCCATTACAATTTAATGAAATTTTCTGAAACATCAAACTTCTTTATAATGATAATATACATAGGCCTGTAAGTGCCATCCAACAATATAATCAGTGATCATTTCACTGTGATTGATATGGCATGTCAAGGGAGTCTTGACATGTGCAAAGAGATATTGTTAAGATCTCATAAATTTAGATATAAAATTAGGATGTTATACATTTACTATTACTACTACAATAACATTAACGTCCTATTTTCTAAATCAAATCTAACATAATGTCCCAATAAGCATTAAGGTAGTGAAGATGAAAAGAATAACCTAAAGGGGAGGCGAATCATAATCATAATGGCTACTAAGAATTTCTACTGCATGAAAATGACAGACTAGACGAAAATGAAGTACATACTAAAATGAATTTAATTGTATAATAGTATAGATTCATCTTTAAAATGATCTATTAAACAGTGAGATATATCAAATCTTTCTACCTGCAAACTAGTTTCTAATAGTGAAAGATGTTGAGGAAGAGTGTAATGCAATGTTTATGGTTTTAATTTATTTAATTTTATTAGTTCTATTTATATGCTATTCTAAATATTTTAAATCTAAGTTGAGCTTACATGTTATTTCTTATAATATTTGATTATTTTTATAAAGAACAACTGTGAACCATTGGATGAGCATGGAAGGAGCTGCTACACATCTCCTCCTATTGGACTGTAAAATGGCCCTCTTGGGATCAATAATTTTCTTTATGTAATTTATAAGTATTTGATTTAACAACAAAGTTAGTAACAAGTTTATAAGTACATGGTTTAGCAGCAAGGTTATTGATTTAACAACAAGGTTATTAAGCAGTTTATATGTATCTAGATTACAAACAAGGTGACTAGCCTAGTATTAATCTAGATATTCTAGTTCAAAATAACCATCAAACATAACTTAGCTATATCAAAACCAATATTTCACCTATATATATATATATATATATGAAAAAGCATGTTCAAAATGATGTTATCTGAAACTTCCACCCATAACTAGAAAACCAGTAAACTCTACCCAGATCTAAAATTCCAGAACTAGAAACCATTAAACTCTTATCTAGATGAAGCAAATTGGATGTAAAATTATATGAGAATCCACATACGAAGAAGTACAAGTAAGTCCAACATGTAGATGAAGGTAACTGGATATCAATGTATAAAATGCTAACCCAATGTAGGATGAAGCAAAAGCACAATGAACATTATGTTTACCAAGAAGTGTAAATGAATATCAAATTAGATGTATATTCATTTTCATAAATAGATTTAAGGATATATATTCATATTAACCTAATTTATAAAGAACTGGAGAGAGATATGTAGTTCAGTGCTGTAAAAATAGGTTGATTTTCTTTTCTTCTGAAAATTGAGATGTTCTTTTAGGTTGAGATTTCTAAATTTTCAAATCCCAATGTATTTTTTGCCATTCAGTTCAATTTCCTTAATGAAGGACCTGGCCAATTTCTTTACTGGTCTTTCAAATACCAATAAAAGGAAAACTCATATATGAAAAAAGCAAGCCCAACAGGATTGTTATCTAGAACTTCCTCAGATAAATAGAAAAGGGGTTAATGCGTATTCAAAATATTGGAAGAAAATCAAATCAACTCTGAACAAAAATCATGAAAATATGCATATAGGTTGACTCTTACTTACATTAACAAAACAATCATGAAAATGCAAGCGAATAAGAGAAGAAACCATGCGTGCCTCTTGAGCTGTGACCCTTTGAACTCCAGTGAAAAAAATGGCTTCATCATGTGGACAAGTACATAGATAGTAATCATACCTTAATGGTCCACTAGGGTTTTCTCTTGTGCTTACCCAGGAAGACATCATTGTTAAAGCAAAGTAAAATCTAAGAGCAGTAGCCATGGTAGAGCTCCACTGTGTGACTGTAAAACACGCGAGTTGATGAAAATAATTTGAAAGCATTACCTTCTCCTCATCCTTTTTATTCTGAATGTGAGCTAGGTTAGGCTCCGGAAAACACAGAAAGAAAGACAATAAATCCTCAGTATCTCATTTCCAACTTATACATATACAATGATTCATTAATCGGCTAAAAATTAAAGTCTATCAATTGGATAAACACTGGCAGTTTCCTATAGATTCCATAAACATGACTACTATAAAATTTCTCACTGAAACACAACTAATATGTGAACACGCAATTGAGGCTAAAACATGATTCCTGTCAAATTTTGTCACTGAACCACAACTAATATGTGCTTCACTTTGATAAATATTTAAAAGATAACTTGGATAATAGATCATTTTCAAACTAAAAATATAATTAAACACACCTCATCATACTTAGCTTTGTGCTTCTTTGGCTGGTTGAGGGGCTTCTCCTTTCCACCTACATGAAAACCCCAAATATAAGAACAAGTAAAATCAAATATTCACAAAAATGTTGTAAATGATGATTCAAATTCTAAAACAAAATGAAAAACCCAAAAAAAATTGTGAACTTGTAAATGTAAATTTCAAATTCTAAAACAAAATGAAAACCCAAAAACGTTTGCGAACATGTAAATGTAAATTTATTATTCTGCAGATCAATGGATTCTTGTTGTTTGAAATTAATCTCATCAACGGCTGTATTGGCATTAGAACTTGATTTATGGTCAAAGTTAATGTTGGTTCGTCTGAGGATTTTGGGAGGATGCTTCAATATGTTGATTTGAAGAAAAGAAGGCTTAGAATAATGCAAGAAGGATTATGGCAAAAAAAACCTACATGTGGCCAAAAAATGTCTCATCACAAAAAATGGGAAAAATGTAGTGAGATACAACAGGTGTAAGGAAAAAGTGTCGAGGCATATACCAAAACACAAACAAAAGGGCCGCCATTTACAAAAGAAAAATGTAAAAAGACACAAGTAACAGTTGTGTCATAGCAAGAGAGGGCATAGTTTATAGGGTAAGCCTATAAAAAAAACCCAATAGAAAGCAAACATACAGGGCCTACCTCGATCGAGTAATTGTTGGGTCATCCACTAATTCCCACAACATCACTTCTCTTCTAAGGAAAAAAACCACCCTTTGGAAGACCACCCTTCATAAGGGTTTTTTTTTAACCCATAATGTTATTGGGAATCGAAACCACCCCACCTGTTCTCACGGTTCCATGGGATTAGTATTATAAATATTTAACATTGCATATATTTCCTCAATGGAGCAATTTCATGTTATTCTTATGATTTTTGAAACAGGGCTCGAATCAAAATCATGACACAACGCTTCTTCTCGTCCATGGAAACCCACCCTACAAAATGTTTTTTCCCAAACCCAATCATAGAATCAAAACCATGCCACTGATTCTCACAATGCCCTCTCTGTTCCAATGAAAGCCACCCTTACGAAGGGTTTCTTCAAAAGAAAAATGTTGCAGAAGATAGTTCAAACAACCCAAAACAATGGCTGAAATCAAAATCATGCCACTAGTTTACAATGCCCCCATCTATATCAATGAAATCCACCCTTCAAAAGTGTTTTCTTCAAACCCAAAATGCCACAAAGACAATATTTATTTCAAACCTTGAACCAACACCATGAGTTAATATGCAAGATCTCAAAATTTTACCTATCCCTCTCTTTCACTACACCGACAGATCGAGGCACAAGTTTACCTTACGAAGGCACAAAACCCAACCGAAAATCCATTGAGGCCATGAGTTAATATGCAGGATTTCAAAGTTTTAACCATCCTGCTCTAAGTTCGCTGCACTAGCAGATTGAGGCACAAGTGTATCGAGCTACAAAGACACAAAACCCAGTCGAAAGTCCATGGATGGTCCTATTTTCTGTGTTGTGTAAGACATCTAGGCAAGATACATTGGAAATAGGGGTGATTCCATGAAGGTGGGTAACACTTTTTGGCCAAATTTGGCGATGAAAACCTGATTTTTACTGATGTGCTAGATAGAAGCCCTCGAAACGCATATATGCCATGTGAATTTCGACTTGTAGTAAAAAAACAAATTGTAGAATATTATGTTGCCTTCCCAATGATATTTTTTTTAAAATATTCCGATGTCATTTAATGTGTAAAATTTTGCATTTAATGAACTGTGTGACCTTTAAAATTTGAAGAAGTTAATAAGTGGCTCATGTCCATCCCCAATAATTCAATATTACATTAATAATATATATATATACGAGCATGATCTACACAAAATAAAATTATTCTGCATATTTTATTGTTAATTTCTTTCACAATATAAAATTATTTATTATTTTTTGAAAGTGACCACATTTGATTTCAACATCATTTTATACATAAGTGTGTCAATCCCGGGTTTTTTTTCACTGTTTTCAAAAATTGAAAAACCAAATATACCCTTTTGAAGATGACGCATCGATGTGTGGGCTGTGTATTTTTCAGAAATTTTCCGATGTGTATTTTATACCTTGTGGATTTTTCTTTGAGCTACTTTGAAGTTGTGGTGAGGTTTTCTAAGTGTAAGTTTTAGAAGTAATTAAAAAAAATCCCATATGAATGCCAAAAATCATGCATGATACCTCAATGGATAGAGGATTTGGTGATGAATCTATCGATATGAACTCTGCTCAGTTGTGTGCCATGAATGGCAGCGTTTACACCCCTAGAAGACACAGAGAAACATTGATTTTCCTGTAAGAGGGATAATTCTCTATTTTTCTGGCCATTGATCAAACTTTGTAGCTTTATCGAGGTATTCAAATACCTTGATCGAGGTCTTAACAGAACCTCGGTTGAGGGTTTAATAAACCCTCGATCAAGGTTTTCAGAAACCCTCAATTGAGGTTCTGTTAAATATTTGAAAAAAAAAACTTTGTACATGACTACCAAGGTTTTATATGCACGCTCACCACCATGACTACCCTATCTAGAAGATTATGCCCATGGAGGAAATTTTAGAAACTGGCTTCTAGGATCCAACTAAGAAAATGGACATAAGGAATTTCAACATCATTTGATTCGACCAACTCTACAAATAATAAATATCTTAGAAATAAAATATAAAAAAATCATGACATTGACAGCTTATTCTACTAATAGACCTTTTGTCATTCTACTTGGAAACCAGAAGTCCCTGGTACAAACCGTCATGGGGCCAAGGGTTTGAGAAATGGATTGTTAAAATATTTTTAATGTTCATTAAACTACTTCAAAACACAAAACAGGCCTGGAATGGAGTAGCAGTGGGGGGGGGCAGGAATTGAAGATCATAATTAGAGTTGCAAAAATGTAGTGAAAGGTTTTAAATACTAAAAATACTTTGTTCCTTCGTATATAGTTTTTAATTTAAAAAAGAATACAATTAAGTGATATGACTTTGAAAACACTAAGTTTTATGTTAATCATCCAAATCTATTCTTCCCTGGGCTCTGAGCTCACTCTGAGCTTTAAATATCTGGGCTGAGGATCTATATCGTAGGTATCAGATCATAGTCTTGAGAATCCAGGTGAAGTGAACACAATTCGGCTAAGTTCATCTCATCAACTGAATTACATGCATCATTGCCATAGTATTCTTTTTGCATTGAACCATTGCGAGCAATGATGCATGCCATTCAGTTGATGAGTTGAACTTAGGTGAGTTGTATCAATTCGACTTGGATTTTCAGGACTACGTTACGATACCTATGATATATATCCTCGGGTCAAATATTTAAATCCCAGAGCCCAAGGCGGAATAGAATAGGACGATTAAGATAAAAATTAGTGTTAAATTCAGAGTCAGATCACATAATTGTAGTTTTTTTAAATTAAAAATTATATACAAGGGAGCAAAGTATTTTTAGCTTTAGAGAGATGAAAATGTGAGCATGAAAAAAAATTGACCTCATTTCCTTGGGTTATATCAATTTCCATTGTTTACTTTTCAAAATTGTTATTGTGTCACACATTTGTAATTAATCTTGCTAATAAATTATTGAATGACATTAGAATTTACATCAATAACACGTGAGTAATTGTTTTGGTGTTTCATAATGCTAAGAGTGGAGGAAAATAAATAAAATAAAATGTGTTATAGCGATTGTGGGATGCGAAAAACAAAAAGTATGGAAACTAAACATGATACTAATTCTCATTTCAACAAGAATTGAAAATGTTCAATGACATGAATTCAAATGGGGATTCAAAATACAAGGTGTCCAAGCATATTTTGGAAGAATTCATTAAATGAAACTTTACATGATGCATATGAAAATACAATGTCAAGATCAAGATATGAGTTCGATCAAGGTCTCTAAAACCATTGATCGATCAAGTTAGAGAAAAGATCGATCGAGCTAGCAGCTTAATCGAGTTTGTCAAAACTTTAACTAAAAACATATTCGAGTGTGCACATGAATATGGACACCCAAATATAATTAAAATCAAACATAGAATTATATGATAATAAAGTTTAATAAAACATAATTTTGACTATAAGAATGATACTTGAGGGTAATAGCACATACCTTGAAGACAAAACAAGTAAACACATTACTACTGTCACTTCCCCTAGATTTTATGTATAGATATTAGTTGTAGAGTAATTGGAGTTATAGATGTGATTGATTGGAGTCATAGATGTGATTAATCACATCTGTAGCCCAATTACTCTGCGACTAATATCCATCAAAGGAAGTTCATATCCATATCCAATTAAATGATGGGCATGTTGCCTATTTATAGGAAATTAAAGATGCTCGATCGAGGTCTACTTTAACCCTATATCGAGATTTTTTAACCCTAGATCGAGGTTCCACACCATTGATCGAGGGTTAACAAAAATCTTGATCAAGCGTTTAACAGAACCTTAATTGAGGGTTTATTATAAGCTCGATCGAGGTACATTTTTCCGTTTTTTCCGAATTCACATTGCCAAAAAATGTAACCCACCTCCATGGATGCACCCTTAGGCCTTAACCAAATTAATATATATATATATATTAAAAAATAATAAATGAAAGATTTGGTGGCTAAGTTAAATACAATCGTATTTGTCTTAAGCAATTGTCTTAAAATGTCCCGTTCATGTAGTAGTGGATAAGAGATATCACCACAATAGTACAGAAGAGAGATCCAATGTAACCCTCCAAAAACAATTGTATCCAACTGTATTGAATTTTCCATATTCCTATCATATTAATAACAAGCCAAAAACCCTATCATGCAGAAGGTAGTGTATGAGAGGCTCAGTAAAAAAACTGAGAGCACCACATAGTGCATTCACAAGGAGGAGCTAACTAGAACTCCCTCCATGCAAACATTAATGCATTTCCTTTCCTCACTTAGCTTTAACTGAATGTTCAATGTCTTGAACTGAAAGTGCACTGACTTGAAATATATGTTAACTGGATTGAACTGAATGTTAACTTACTTAAACTAAATGTTAACTGACTTGTACTAAATTTTAACTTGAACTAAATGTTAACTCTCTTGAACTGAATCTTAACTAACTTGAACTGAATGTTAATTGACTTGAACTGAATGTTAACTTAATTGAACTAAATGTTAATTGACTTGAACTAAATGTTAACTTACTTGAATTGAATGTTAACTAACTTGAACTAAATGTTAGCTTTACTTGAACCGAATGTTTAACTCACTTAAACTAAATGTGAACTAAACTCAATCTTTAATTGACCTTTGATAACTTAGTTAACATGTTAACTTAAGTGTCATCAATGCTTCACTCTTAGTTCCATCCATGCACAATTTATATTATTAACTTTTACATGGATCTCTTTAGTTAATTCATGCATGTTGATTGATGAACATTAAGCTCTTCTTTACTTAACCAATTACATTCATTAATGGTTCAATTGATGCTTTGACTGATGCATTGATTGAGGCATCCATATTTTACTAAAGCTTTATAACTTGAGTTCACTCAAACATTTGCATCGCAATTCGAATTCTCTTTCTCTATGCTTTATCTCATTATCATTAAATAATTAATGCATGGTACATATGTGTATTATTTAGCCATATTATCATATCATACTTGAAATAATTATTAAATACACACTGATGATCATATATATTACCCTAGTCCATATAGTCATATACTAAAGTAATTCATTCTATGGGTAGATAATCCTTAAAGGATACTTATAGCACTTGGTGACCATGACTAGCAATATATCACATAGTATAACCACCTCGACAAATGGAGGTCCATAGTCTTGATACAACACAACACTTCAATCTTTATAAAACAGAAGATCATCTCTACAATTGGAGATCCATTCTCATAGGGTACCTTTTATGAGAATATACTTAACTTGATATTACCCACAAGTCGAGTCTTGATATTACTCACAAGACTCGGCTTGATATTACTTACAAGATTTACAATACAACATCGCTACCACAATCATATGAGGATACATATTACTTGATATGACTCACAAGTCTGACTTGATATTACTCACAAGTTTGGAGAATGACTCTTGATGATGTATGTAGAAGGAGCAAGTTGATAATTCGACTTGAAGGATAGCCGAATTAGTCAATCAGCCGACTAAGTTGATGGGTCGACTTAGTCAATCAGTCGACTAAGTCGGTTGGTCGAATAAACTAGAGATTAGGTCGGCCACCTAAGGTTATGTCGGTTCACCGAACCGACAGGTAGTTATTTTGTAACCGTTCCATAATCATACATATTAGGCTGTTGAGCCAGATGAGAACTCAGTTCAGTTCTCTGTGTTGTATGGACTCATTCGTATAATATAATCTGTTTATTCACCTATTTGTTCTTATCTCTTGTCTCTATTTTATATATATGTTTTAGTGTGTATTATTGGTAACCTTATGTGATCTATGAGATTACAACATTGGTTCCGTTGCTGGTAGTACATGACTAAAATGTATGCAAACAGATGATACCAGAGTAGGATATTAAGGACTGGTGGGAACGTAAATTTGCAAACTATTTGTAGAATTACGTGCGAAGGAACATATTAACAATTGCACAAGCAAAAGAAAGATTTTTCATATAAATGCATTAAAAGTTTGTCGAATCAATGCCCCAACTTATGAAGAAACTCCTGGATGAGAAAGCTAGAAGGGACTAAAGAACAATAGTTGCTGGAAAAACTGATCCGAGGAGGTAGAAAAAACTTGTTAGAGTGGTTTGAGAAAATCGCCAATGACTTCTATGAGGAGCAAGTAGTCGAAGACAGAACTTCGGTGGAAATAGTCAAGGAGAAATTTTACACAAATCTCACCGAGCAATTCTTGTGTTCCTTACCGACCTTGCTGTTTAAATTCCTGATCGAGAAGGGAATAGGACATATTGTTGAACCTTGTCCATCACTTCACGAACTACCATCAAACTCTAACTGGGTAGAGAAGTAGAGGAAGTGGGAAAAATTTATTGCAGAAAGGGAGTGGGAATACTTCCTAAGCAAATAGACCGAACTATCCGGGATTTCTAAAAGTGTCGGGTAGGCTATGGGGGGGTAGTTGGTCATATGTCGAGATAGAGTATAGTGGATTCTAGTCGACTAGAAACAGATACCAGTCACTAGTAATGAGAAGTCGACTAAAAGGGAACTAAAAAGAATAGTATCATACGAAGGTATGTTAGACATTCAGAAAATAGAGAGGGAAGAGAGACACCAGAGGAGGGAAGCAAGACGAGAAAGAGCCTTAGAGATGCACAGAGGAAGGAGTCCTAGGGCGACCGACAAAGAAGAGAATTTGCCAGAGTCGGGTCATGACCGACATGAGGAAGGCCTAGAACAAGAAGCACCCCCTACAGAGGAAGAATTGTGGATAGAGCAGCCAGAATCCCTCTAATTAAGAGCTCCCAATGAAGGAACAACCCTCTCCCCATTGAATCCGCGTACTCGGATACAGACTATTGTCGAAGAGGACCTCTGACTACAAGCTGGTGGCTTTATTATATGGAGTTGACTAGACAACGAAACATACACCGAACAACACCTCATTATATGTCGACCAGAGGAAGGGAATTGGGTGACCTTTCAAGCGGCACCCTCCAAATGAAGTATCCACTTACTCTTACTGACACATGAAGGAGCACTCCCCCAGCCAAATACAGATTTAGAAGACATAGAACATTCAGAACTGTAGACAAATAGTTGCAGTGGACCATCGACAGTAGAAGTCGACATCAACCGACTACCAGTTGATGAAGAATCGATAACCGACGGGAACGAAAGTTTCATTGACCAGAGTCTCATAGAGAAGAATAAACTAATAACCCCACAACCCTCACCACCACCCCCACCTCCACCACCGCCAACTCCTGAGAGCAGTGACAGGGATTTAGACATGGGTCACATATCGGCTCACATTTCTCTATATGAGGGGTATGAGGACCCCAGATGACATTGGTTCGTCTACGAGTCGACTTGGGAGGCCAACCAAGTTATAGAAAAAGATAGACAAATGGCACAGTTCGTTGGTGCCTTGAGGAAAATGGAATTGACATGGTATATGACATTTTCGGAAAGACAACCTAGAGCAACAAAAGACGAGATCAAGGCACAATTTTTATCATTTTTCAAAAATCCATATGCTAAACACCTAGCTGCGAAAAAACTAAAAACTACATCACAAAACCTAGGGGAAACTGTCCGCGACTATGATAAGCATTGGAAAGACCTTCTAAGCCAACTAGACTATGTTATAGCTTAACAGTTACTAATCCAATGGTTTCTTGCAGGGCTATCTCAGAAAGTGCGCCGACACATTAGTCTGGAAATGTTCAAATCTTACGAAGATGCGCTAACAAAAGCTCTTCAAGTGGAGATGGACGAGGACATACCCACTTACCCCATGGACCACAGATTGGAAGAATAGCTCAAGAACATATAGAAGTCTCTAAAGGAGCTAAACCTCAAGAATTAGGAGATCTAGTGCACCAAATGCTCGACGGCCGACCATTCCAAAGACAACTGTCGACAGGAATACAACCGATAGGATGTTCAATTCGTGCAGACCAAATATTTTTGCGACATTTTCTAGGAGGACAGGGATCACTCGACGAAAGACTACCCATTCAACATGAAGAATGGCAAGGCCTCTTGGTGTGCCATCTGCAAGACTAAGAATCATAACACGGTCGACTGTCATTTGAACCTGAAGAACTGACAGAATTATCAGGCGGTCTATCAAACCAATGCAGTGGCACATCATAATGATCAAAACAATCTAGCAAACAATCAGAATGGTTAGAGATACGATGATCAATGCTACGAGCACCAGTATGGAAATCGACGCACGAGCTATGGAGGAAAAGTTTGATTCCCTGGGAATCGACACAACTGACCACGTCGACCCATCCAGTGATTTACATGTTATAAAGAGGGACATCGATATGTAGACTGTCCATATAAAGATAGAACTGATCTCAAATTATGTACTCACTGTGGGGTAGGGGATCACTCACTAGAGGATTGCCCTACCATGTTAGAAAAAATTAATACAAAGAAAAATGTTAATTTCTTGTCCTATGTGCAAAAAAAGATGTAATAAACACTTAAAATTTGCATATTGTAACTAGAAAAGGAACAAAACTAGGAGCTGATAACCCCAGAATCAGTAAAATAAAAGAGAAACATGTCTATCCTGACCCACTGAAAGAAAAACAAGCATACAAAGAAGCAACCAATGTATTCAAAGAAATTGCACGACAAGAACAAGTTCACGACATTCGACATAACACAATAAATGAATTAATCCAGCTCATACAAAAAGACAACTCAGTATCCCAGTTCATCGATTTGTTGTATGAAATAAAATGCACCAACTCTGAAAAACAACAAAGAACATATGTAGCTTAAATAAAAAAGACAAAGGGGATGCCAACCCACTTGTCGACCTAGAAATCGAAGGATACCACATCCGACAAGTAGTGCTCGACTTTGGCTCACAAGTAAACATCATGACTCGTGACACTTGGGAACAAATGGGAAAACCGCGACTCTATGAGTTAGGCATATACCTGAAACTAGCCGACCAGGGCCTAATTGAACCCATTGGAGTCTGGAAAAATTTCAACACGACTATAAAAGGAATCTCAACCAAGGTCAATTTTGAAATCATTGACCCAAAGGAAGGATCCAGTTCCTTCCTAGCATTAGTCGGTAGACCTTGGGGTAGAAAGATGAAAGCATCCATATCCTTGGACAAGGAGTGAATCAAATTAAAAGTAAATGGGAAAAAGGTCATGATACCCATTCACCCATCTCAAGGGGAACCTTGGACTGAACCTATTGATGAAGAAGTCGATGTTCGACAAATCTACTAGATCCAAAACAATGCAAATTACACAGAACCAAATATCCATGGAGAACTTCATTTAGGCAACCACGACTCAGTTGGTTATAATTTTGACACTGAATTATATGATTGGGAGATCGAGAACTACAAAACACAAGCAAGAGGGTGCTGGACTATACAAAAAGTGTAGAAAAATCCCACCCAACAGTGCTTCATAGTGTCCATTGTCCCAAAAATCTTTGAGAAGAAAATTAGGGAACACCCTATCTTACAGCTTACCAATTTGAATACCATACAACTACCAAGATACAAGGAAAGGGAATCACCAATCATGCATGTCGAGCAAGTGTCCAAAAATATTGGTGAACATGGCCGACTTCAAAGTCTAGTTGAAACTTTTACAAGACAAGCTGCTAGATGGTGGGATACTCATCAGACAAGACTGCAGACCTGGACAACTGCTTCAAATTATTTTGTCGAAAGGTTTGGAGGAAAGAAGTTAACCCAACAAGCTTATATACCTGTATTCACTCAAGGACAGAACCCATGGGATCATATCAAAACCTGTGAAAATGAGTGGAGAAGACTTGGCTACAAGGATAAACGAGCATGGCCACACTTGTTCCCATCAACCCTCGCTGACTTACCAAAAAAATGGTATAATATGGAAGAAGCTAGAGGTGAGAACTTCTTATGGCACGAACTCAGGGAAAATTTCATTAAAGATTTCAACTTTATACCACAAAACGAAAACTTAGTCGAAAAAACAAAACAAATTAAAGAATTTACACAACCGACCAGAAACAAACTCTTAAAAGATAAATGACAGACAATGAAATGTAACAATATACAAACAAGCTCAAAGCCACAGTCGACAAGATTACAATTAGAAAATGAAAACATAGAAGGAAAAAGATTTAGATGGAAATCCAGCCATATCGAAATTACCAAACCTATTTGTACAATCCTGAAAGTTGAAACCACTGACAAACAAGATACTGACAAAATGACTGCATCCGACTTCCCTGCCACATTCTCACAGTTCAAAGAAGGAAGTTGACCGATCAATGAAACCAAAGCACCATAATGGCTAGATGTTAAAGTCAAAACTAAATAATTCGACATCTCAAATGATGATCGACCAAAAATGGCAAAGATTGGTGACTACTGGAGCGAAGAATAGACCACAGAGATAGTGAACCTATTAAAGGAGTTCCAATATGTATTTGCTAGAGATTATAAAGACCTCAAAGGATTAGTCCAAGAAATGGGAGAGATGAAAATTGATACTAAACCTGATGTTCGACCTGTGAAGAAAAGGCCTTATAAACTAGCTCACAAATACAAGGAGATAGTCAAAAAGGAAATTGATAACATGCTGGCAGTAGGCATCATCTACCCTATTGACCAATCAGAATGGGAAAGTCCAATGGTTGTACAACCTAAGAAACATGACCCGACCAGACTAAGGATTTGTGTCGACTTTAGGGAACTAAACAAAGTAACATTGACATACCCATTTCCAACCCCTTATGTGGATGAAATATTGAATGAAGTTGTAGGACATGAATGCTACTCATTTACAGATGGATTCTCAGGATATAACCAAATGCCAATAGCTAGAGAAGACCAGAAGAAGACAACCTTTGTGTGTGAATTTGGTTCATTTGCTTACAAAGTTATGCCTTTTGGATTAAAGAATTCACCTGCAATATTCTCTAGAATTGTTGTCAAAACATTTCAAGAATATATCTATAATACCATGGTAGTATACTTTGATGACTGGACAATATACTCCATGTTAAAGGATCATTGAAAATGGCTCAGACTTATGTTGGAGAGATGTCGACAGATTCAACTATCCCTAAACATAAAGAAATGCATATTTGTGACCCCCATATGGATATTATTAGGGCACATTGTCTGTAAGGAAGGAATTAAGGTTGACTTTGCAAATATCAAAATTATTCTCGACCTAAAACCACCAGTAAACCCAAAACAAGTCACGGTGTTACTTGGCCACACAGGCTATTACATAAAATTCATAAGATATTATTCAGATATGACCTATCCTCTTGAAGAACTTTTAAGAGAAGATCCAGATTTTAACTGGATAGAAGAGTGCCACATATCATTCGAAAAATTAAAAATAATACTAGTTGAAGCACCAATCCTAAAGTTTCCAAACTGGTCAATCAAATTCCATGTTCATATTGATGCATCAATCCTAGCGATAGAAGCAATCCTAACTCAAACAGGAGATGATGGAATGGATTATCCTATAGTTTACAGTAGCATAAAATTAAATAAGGATGAAAGAAACTATTCGAAAATAGAAAGAGAAGCCCTAGGAATGGTCTTTGCACTACAAAAATATCAACATTATCTCTTAGCTAATACACTTATGTTCTATACAGACCATTAGGCCCTGAAGTAACTCATCAATAAACCCCTAAATCATGGAAGGATCTGTCGATGGCTACTTATTTTCCAAGAATTTGAGTTTGAAGTCATTGTCCGACCGGTCAAGTTAAATGTAGGTCCCAACCATTTATCCTGAATCGACATAGGAGAAGAATCGATAGGAGTCGACGATGACTTACCTGATGCACATCTATTTCGGATAGAAGCAGTCCCAGCAGAACTAGAAGAAATAGCTCAGTTCTTGGAAGATGGACATACACCAGAAGGTATGAGAACCAATAAAAAACAGATCTTAGCTATGAAGGCTACACCATCTAGTCTTATCAATGGTTTTTTATACAAAATGGGATTAGATGACATCCTCAGAAGGTGTGTACTAGAACATGAATGAGACCACATTATGCATGAAGCACACTGTGGACCTATAGGAGGACATTTTCAAGCAGACACAACTGTGAAGAAAATCCAACAATCAGGATTATGGTGCCCAACACTCCATAGAGCTTGCAAAAACTTTGTCAGTCGATGTGACAGATGTCAACAACTAGGTCAACCCTTGCCTAGTACAAAAATTCCTTTGATATCAGTAAACCCAAGTTTGACATTTGAAATCTGGGCCATAGACTTCATAGGACCATTTCCTATACTAGCGAAAAGAATAGGTGCAAGGTATATCATTACTGCAGTTGAATATGTCACTAAGTGGGCAAAAGCTAAACCAGTTGACACATGTTTTAGTGAGATAGCTGCTAAATTTATCTATGAGAATATCATCACTAGATTTGGATGTCCACTAACCCTGATTAGCGACTAGGGAACACACTTCATCAACAGAACCATCAAAACCCTAACTGACCAATTCCAAATCGACCATCGTCGGAGTACAACATACCATCCTCAGTCGAATGGCGCAATTGATGCATTTAATAAAACATTAACAAGAGGACTAACCAAAATATGTAATGCTGATAAGGATGACTGGGATGAGAAAATACTTGCAGTATTATGGGCATACAGAACATCGTATAAACGATTGACTGACCAAACTCCTTTTCGACTAGTCTATGGACAAGAAGTAGTAGTTCCACTACACTTCTGACACTAGAGTCCTATCATTGCATAAATACTACATGTCAATGTCGAACAGGGAAGGAAGGACCGACTATTGCAACTCAACAAGCTGGAAGAGCATCGAATCATGGCTATACAACACCAAGAAATCTAGAAACAACAATAGAAAGAATGGCATGACCACAACATCAAGAACAAAAAATTGCCGGTCGGAGACCTTACTTTATTATACAATATTCGAGTAAAAGGTAAACCTAAAAAGCTCCACATAGAATGGATGGGAGCATACATTGTCAAAGAGATACATCCCAATGGATTAGTCCGACTAAGGATGTTATAGGGCATAGTATTTCGGAAACTCATTAATGGAGCCCGACTAAAATGCAATAGAAACTAATTCAAAAAAAAAATCATATAACGACCATAACCGTCAACCAAAATCGATAAAAACTTAAAAATTCAAAAAAAAAAAAATACCTCCCTTACAGATAACTATGACAGGAAATCACCATCTCGACAACCACCATCATGGCCCTCGACATAACACCATTGACCATTTTCATTGACCAACCACTCTCATCGACCATTCTCATCACCAAAATCGACCATTTTCATCGACCAACCACTCTCATTGACAATTATCATCATCGACATCGATCGACGACCTCGATAATCCCATCGTGCATTCATGACATCGAGTGCCTAAAGCAATTCATCATTAACACACACTCAAGTATTCCAAATGGAATATCACGTCCGCCATTAATACACCCACTGATGCACACATCCATAGCATCGCCTATAAATAATGGATGATCGAAGGATCATTCACCGCAATCCATCTAGAGAGAGCATAAGAGCATCTAGTCGACTAAAAGCTGAGAACCCCTTAGTGAAATTGACCACCAAACCGACACAATGGCCCCCAAACAAACTAGAGCCTCGACCAAAGCCAAGGAAATACAGGCTGCGGATACACCTTTAGTCCACAAGTTGAAAAACATCAAAAACGCCAAAGTATAGGAAGGCTCATGGCAAAAACTATGGACCAAAATACAAGAATGGGCCTTTGTTAACAAAAAGGCCACTCAAGCAGCAGAGAAAATCAAACACAACACTATCTTCAACTATGCCAACGCACCACTTATGGACAGCTTTGGTGGCACGAAGGAAACTGCTGTCAAATTCATCATCAGCCGATATCACAATGGCCGGTTCTACTTCGACCAGCCGGTTGACATCTCTGGAGAAGTCATCTCCAAACTGACCGGTCTCTCTAATGAAGGAAACCTCGTACCAGTCGAAATCAAAGAAGGACTGGTCGAAGAGCTCACTAGGTCATCATCGGGTAAGAACTCTAAGGGGTTGATGATTATCCAAATCACAACCCAAATGCCACAGATTGTAGCCAAAATAATTGCAATAACACTCACACTGGCGGGTCAAGGCAGCGACCTTAAGTTAGACATGCTAGAAGCTATCGACACCATTGCCACCGATGGACGAATATATAGATGGGTTGAACATGTGGCCGACATGGTGAATACCATCTGTGAAAGATGTCAAGAAATGGGGGGAATCATCAAGTTCCCCTCCCTCATCTTATGGATTATCATGTACCACATCTTCCCAGAGGGGAGTCCAATCTTTCAAGAACCATCCAAGTTCGACATGCAGAGATTTAAGCCATTCTCCCAGAAAGGAACCTTGCATGAGCTTGAGCATGGGAAAGTACTATTGGAGAACTGGTTTCAATAGCTCAAAGTTCGTAGTACTATATGGAGGGTGACTCAAAACATTCGAATAAATCTACCGACGAAATCCCACATCCAACTGGAGCCCGACCATACCTCGGTGTGGTACATGCATTAGAGGAAATTTCAACTCAAAATGGGCCTTTTAACTTTTATTCAAATTCCATGTCATCATGTGTTAGCCAATAAAATTGCTTTAAATTTGAAATACTGTATAGGTCTTAAACACCTTTTTAATATAAATTTGGGGATATGTATCATAAAAAAACTACTTTTTTTGTTTGTATTTTTGACATATCTCCCCATGTTTTTACTCAAATTTCGATCGGGAGAGCTTGTTGGGTGCAAAATTAAATTCTGCATCCAACGAGTACCCACTTGGCATACTTTTGACGGACCCCGCTACCCCAAAAACAAGAAATACCTGAAAAAATGGAATGATGATGTCATCATTCCATTTTTTCAAGTATTTCTTGTTTTTGGGGTAGCGGGGTCCATCAAAAGTATGCCGAGTGGGTACTCGTTAATTTCATAATTTAATTCCGCATTCAATGAGCTCTCCTGATCGAAATTTGAGTAAAAACATGGGGAGATATGCCAAAAATACAAACAAAAAAGTAGTTTTTTTCTTTTTTTCCTCCAAAATTAATAAATATTATTTTATTATTTTAACTATTATTTTATTAGTTCATTTTAGGAGGCCCATTTTGAATTGAAATTTCCTCTAATGTAGGGTGACAATTCAAATGCCAAATCCCTTGACTACTATCCATCTGTCGACCAGATCTTTTGGGAACTATCTCGATAGGCCTAAACAAAAATACCAGTACCAGCAGCAGCAAAGCAGATCGACTTCTTGATCAAGGAGCTACTCACAGACCAGGAAAAAGAGGAATACTATGAGCTCAACCTCTATATTAGTACATTTGTGTTAGAGGAGACACCGATCGAACACACTAATCGACTACAAATAACCATCAAACCTCTGACCACAAAGAGAGCAGAACCCTAGACAACAAAGTCGCAACCACAGCAGGAGATAATTTTTTTGGCTACAGAAACTGTCGTCCTGACCCAGGAGCCAAGGGGGGAGACAGAGCCATAAAACCCTGAGTATGCTGTTACAAAAGGAATTATTCGAAAATTGTCAAAGGAGATAGCAGCAACCAGGAAGAAGCTCAAGACACAACAACAACAACAAGGTAAAGGTAAGCGCAAGCTTATCCTTGTCGACTCTTCAGAAGACGAGGAGGAACTGGCAGCCACGACCCTCAACATCATAGAGGATGCCGCAGCAAACAAGGTGTCGATCGAAACCCAGTTCCAAAGATTCGTCAACGTAGGGGCACAAGCAGGTTGACCGAAGAAAGCTAAGACTACGATGACACCTGAAAATGTTGTTGATCTTGTGTCGACACCTCCACCTCCATCACCGACGAAAATAATTAAGGAACAAGTACTGGCACTGCAATTAGTAAGCCCCCTCGACTTATGAAAAAGTGCGATGACGGAGGCTATGAAAGCAAAGTTCGACAATGATAGAGATTTGCAAGAATTCATTGAGAGACTGCCTAACATATTTACGTCGGCACACAAGATCTCTACAAAAGCACCTCTCTTCACGACTAGGGGATACCAACCAAGATAGGACACATAGTCCAGAACCTTTGCAACCATTACATCGACTTTCAAAATAAATCCTGACAAGGGGGCTGAAGTGATTGCACGTCGATCCTCAACTATCACACCGACCATACTTGTACCCCAAGTCGACCTACTAGCCACTACACCGACTAAAGGAGAAGAAACTGAGGAGGCCATAGCCCAAAAAATTAACCAAATGTTCTTCGACGTAGACTCGCCCCCTCGCCCCAACAATCCACCACTCACCCACACCTCACCCAAACCAATCACCCCCAACCATTCATCAACTCCATCACCACCACCACCCCTTAACTCAGAGAAAGGCCCACCACAACCAGCTACATCCAAACAACTAGAGGTAGTATTCATTCCACCTCTCCAACCAGAGAAACCATCGGCCTCTATCCCATAAACCAAAGATCCCGCCTTGACTGTTGCAGGTATGCAGGAACTAGATAAAGAAAAACATAAGAAGAGGAAGGAGAAACAGAAGAAGGAGCATCATGGAAAGCCTTCAAATGTCCAAATTAGATTGAAGGATGCAAGCTCCCTGACCGACACAGAGCTAGGACAAGTCCTCAAAACCCTAGCAGGTGAAGCAAAGATGAGGAGTGAGCAAAGAAACAAAGAACTCAATGACAAAAACACAGAACAGGTCGAGTTTCTCGACAAATGCAGGAATCTGGACCAGTTTGTCATGCCGAACCCCATAGAGGTCGACACAGACAAATCGCTCTAAAGGGCGTATCAGCTATTCGAGAGCATGGTGTTGACACTCCAAGCTCACATTCAGGAAACAAAGGAGAAACAAAAAGAGGAAACTACCTGACTCCTAATGGCACAGCACACTGCATTTTCTAAATCCTATAAAGTGCTGCAGGATCATATGGAGGAGTCTGTCATAACTAAAGAAATACAAAGAGACTAGCCTAATTACTACGGGCAATTCTATTAGCATACTCGACATACTCGACAAGGGATTTAGGCATTAAAAAGCAGGAAAACCACTGAGGAAGCACTCAAAACGACAATAGAAGAATAGATAGTGCTTGAAACTGCCAAACTACATAAACTAGAAAGGGAAGCACATCAGTGGGTGCAACAAGCTCTCCCTAACTTAGAGAAAGTCGACATCATCTGCCCGCGGATGGAATGACTTATCGAGACTACAGAAGAGAAGGACCAGTTTATGGGTCCCGACATGGAGAGGATAGCTAACGTCTCCATTTCAGAGAAGATGTCGATCTTATCAGGCTTGACCACACTCACCATTGACATCCAGAATATTTTGCAGAGTTGGACAGATTTCCAGCATCACCTTGCGGTAACAGCCCCAGCCATTGTAGAAGTCTGCGTATAGAAAAGACCGACCATTAGACTTCACAGCCCACTGCAATAACTATTGAGACCACGAAGAATTTTGTACGTCCCTGTTTCTTCGGGATGAAGAAACGTTTTGTTCGTGGGGGAGATGTAGAAGGAGCAAGTAGATAAGTCGACTTGAAGGATAGCCGACTTAGTCGATCAGTCGACTAAGTCGATGGGTCGACTTAGTCGATCAACCGACTAAACTAGAGATTAGGTCGGCCACCTAAGGTTGTGTCGGTTCACTGAACTGACAGGTAGTTATTTTGTAATCGTTTTATAATCATATATATTAGGCTGTTGAGCTAGATGAGAACTCAGTTTAGTTCTCTATGTTGTATGGACTCATTCGTATAATATAATCTATTTATTCACCTATTTGTTCTTATCTCTTCTCTCTATTTTATATATATGTTTTAGTGTGTATTATTGGTAACCTTATGTGATCTGTGAGATTACAACAATGTACAATCAACAATTTCCAAATTCAAAAGTTTTAAAACCATCAACATCGAAAGATATGATTGAGTTGTGGATAGGGAGTTCTCAAAATCTAGGTGGATTTTGAAGGCTATAAATCTTGCTTTACAAGAGATGGAGGAGTTACAAAGTGTGGCATGCTCAATGTGAGGGAGATTTGTTCAAAGAAGGAACATTGTCCAAGCCATGTACTTTGATGATTAAAGAGTATTCATTATTGAAGAAATTGTATATAGAGATGAAGAAGTTACCAAATTTAAAAGCACTATATGGTTATAAAAGTTGGAAAGAATATATTCTTTGGAAATATAATAATATAGAAAAAAATACTCTTTATTTACAGAAATTTAAATGATTATTAAAAAAATAATGTGTAATATTTTGGTGTGACTTTGTAATTTGATATCTAATGTAATTGAATATAACAAATTCCTACTTTCCATTGCAAGGTGTATAAATAAAAAATAATGTGATGGAATTTTTAATATAATATTTATTTTATTTTATTTTAATTGAAATAAATTTTTTTTTATTAATATTCTAAATACTAAATATTATTATATTCTTTATATATATATAGCTCAATTTTTTTTTTTTATTAATGCAAGTTTGTTTTGCTCCTAGGCAATTATTAGTGGAATCTCAATCTATATGAGAAGAAATATTATTTTGCTATAGAAGCCAATAACTCAAATATTTCAATGCAAATCAAATTCAAGATAGCAAAATTTTTTTTTCCAAATATTTGCTATAGGAACAAGTGGTGAGCCTAACGCTATTGAAAACATAATGTTATTAAAAATTCCATTGAGTTATAATGTTCCAATAAGTTTTTCTAATAAATATCACTTCTTTGAGGGTCATCAATCTCTAATGCCCAAATAAAGTGAGTGTCAACCTCTCCCTCTACCTTTGAGTTTCTCAAATCTAGATTTACGAAATTGTAAGAGACACAATAATGTTTTCAACTTTTAATTAAAATATATTCAACATTTTCAATAATAACATTATTACTAAAAAGATATCTCAAGTCACTTGATTGAAAAAAGTTTCTCAAATTAAAGTTTATGAAATTGCAAAAGATAATCTTTCAACTTTTACTTAAAAATATATTTAAGTGTCAATATTAACATGATTACCAAAGATACATCTCAACTCACTTTATTGAAAATTATGCATTTGTGTATAGGTAAGAAAAGATTTTAAGAAACCTAAAAATGTAATGGCAATATGGGTTTTAGAAATTTCAGACTTATATTTAGTCATATTTTTTAAATTTGAAAGATATAAAATATTTAAATTTGAAATAATGGAATAAAATATTTATAATTTTACCAGTCGTGTGAAGTGTAGTATTTATGAAAAATGAAAAAATTACATAGTTTTAGAGAAATAAATTTGTAAAATTGGATATGTGAGGTAGAATAATTAGAGAGATTAGAATTAAATTTTTATGATAATATGAAAGAGTAGCTTAAATGTTATAGAAGTAGAATTCTATGATACTATAAAAGTGTAGCTTAAATGTTTTACAGTTTGAACATTGTGCATTATTAATAATTTAAATTTGTAGTTCCAACAATTCTTCTCAAATTTTTATGGAATTTCAAACAAAAATGATTATAAAAATATGACACACATAAAATTTGTGGAAGATAACCCAACAAGTGTTAGAAGATCTTGTAAATTATTATGCTATCTTATATTGTACTATTGTGAATGATTATATTTATAGAAAGCTTTATATAAAGTTTGTCGACGGTGGTCCTACATATATCTTCTCATTTATTATATAACTTACATAATTAATTATGAAAAAAACAAAAAAAACATTTTTTTATTAATAGCTCCATTTATGAATTGAAAACTATTTGTATTAAGGATTAAATTTTTTTTATGTGTTTGTTAGTTTAGGTAGATAACAATGATGAAGTTTTCCAAATAAATTTCATTTAACTTAGAAAAAAATGTAAACAATGCATAACATTTTAATGAAGTATTTTCATGAGATGATTTATAAAATCCAAAAAAAATTCTCGTATTATTTTTTTTTTTAAGGAGTTACACCTTTTCGAAATGTAAATATTTTACTTGTTTTGGTTTTTGGACTTGAGATGGGTCAATGAAGTCTAAAGATTTTTAGACTTTAAAAACAATTCAAATATTATAGATTTGGATTGTTGGGACATTATTACATAATCTTTAACACTCAAGAAAGGTTTGTTGAGATTTGAACCCTAATTAATTTAAAAATGTGATCCTTCTTTAAGCTTTGAAGGTTTTTTAAGGGCTTATAATGAATTTGTTTTTAAATAACCTATAAACAATGTTTTTAAAAGAGTGTTGAACTAAAACAATCAACAAGAAAATATGAAAGAATGTCAAGGCCATGGAGGTATGGGATCTCATAAGTTCAAACCCTCTCACATAGAAACCAAAACCCTAGAACTAGGGTTAGTGGAAGCTTTGAAAACTAATTTATTGAAAGTTCCCAATATAACTAACACTTCAGAATTGTAAATTTAAAAGCATAAAACTAGAATTTAATGAAAACATTTTCATCAAATAAAACCAATGCAAATATGCACAAAACCTTAGCAAATTAGCATTTCCTTGCTAACCTCAAATTTGGCATTATCTTATGTTGTTGTGCAACATTATATTTCCACTCTCAAACAATAAATCTCTTGGGCAATCATGAAACCTAAGACAAACTTCAGGTAAATGAGATAAAACTATAATGGCAGTGGGAATCTTTTTTAGTGGAAGAAAAGAATTTCATATTACTTGAGGTAATATGAACTTATGCAACAATAGACTATAAACATAGGTCATAATAAATGAATGTGCACCGATGCTTGTTAGTGTTATATTATAGATTAATTTTAATATAATATATCAATACCCTTTACATATTGAAATAGAAATTGTCATAGGAATTTGATATATCAATATCAATAGCACAACCACATTTTTTTAAAGTGGTTTTCCTATTTTATTAACACCACTACAACCAATCTTCATATGACTACAATTCGTTAAGCAAAATATTCAAGAACTACCACTTGAAGACTTAACTTATAAGTGCTGCAAGATAACTCACCAACAACTCTATCCACCCCCCACAATCAGCAACATCCACCACCACAACCAAAGTCAAGCTTTTCAAAGATGCCAAAGGTATTTTTCTCATTTTGAAAAGGATAGTTTTTTATCCCAAAATTGGAAATTAAGTAATTATCTCAATGTCCTTAACTTATTTTCTTTCACACCATAGGTTTTAAGAATTACAGAATCTTGCCAACATTGCTTAGTTTTTTATTGAAACCTTTAGAGGTAGAGTATCTATTGCCTTAACCATTTTATAACTATTTTATATATCACAAACTAACGTATAAACAATGTTTATCTCTTCTTTTAACTGTAATTTAATAAGATAATAAGTTACAACCAAAGTTGTAACGTTTTTACTAACTTACACCACCATAAATTTTAAAGAGACTATTAATACTTAATGTCAATTCATTGTAAAATAATTTACTTTATTGTTATTTTTTTTAACAAAATATTTCCTTTCACAATTGTAAAACCACTTCAAAACTAGCAATATTTTGAAAATTATCTTTATATAGTGTTCATCTTTAAGATAAAAAAATACATAATTAAATTAAGCAATATATGATTTTAAAAAATAATGAAATTATGTCAACATTGCGTTATACATTTTCTACTAATTTGGTTTAAAGAAAGGATCAACTAATGACACTTAAAACTGATTATTAACGTTATTTCTTAATTTATTAAGATTAAAAAATAAATTCAACTATAATACTAAAAAACACTGCTCTTTTTCACTTTGTATATATATATATATATATATTACTTTCCACATTCTTTTGCATTTTTTAATGGAATTGGATTATAATGACCTTATATCCATAACATTGAGCGGCCATCGCCGTTACATAATTTATGGATTAGATTTAAGAATGGCTGAGAAATTTCCGCGCGTCTTATAATCTCAGCGTCAATTGAATGATTACACTCCGTTCAATTCTGCGTTCCATGGTTTCATTTAATTGCTGAGCTGAGGTCATTAACAAGTCATGTTTTCGTCACTTTTTTAATTTTTGTTTTTGCATCAATCAATCAGTGATTTCTGAGTTTTAATTTTTAGAATGGACGTACCTACAAGCATTGAGCTTTTGGATGCCATGAGAAGGCAGATATTAATCTCTATTTTCGTGGAATCAGCGATCGACTCCGACAGCAGCTTATATAATGAGTGGCATAGGATGTCAGTGCCTTAACTACGTTGGAGCCCAGAAGAAGACTTCTAATTGCCAACTAGCACATATCTCTGATATAAAAATAACGACGGGTAGCATAAATGTAATGCGGGTATTGATATTCAGTTCTATGGTTATTGCTGAGCCATGGAATATTGGAGCACCAAGATGCCTAGCTTTAACTCAATGGCAATCAAACGCTGGACTTGTTTTATAGCAGCGATATGGCTGCAATCTATCAATGGCACCAACTTTGTTTTTTCTGATTACTCATCTGACTTGAAGAAGATTATGGGGATCAATCAACTCCAGCTGAATAGTTTGGCGGTGGCCTCGGACCTCGGAAAAGTTATGGGCTGGGTTTCTGGGCTGGCGTGCACGTTTCTGCCAACCTGGGCTGTTCTTGGCATTGGAATGAGCTTGGGAATGGTGGGCTATGGCGTTCAGTGGCTAATTCTGAGTGAAATCATTCAGCCATTGGCTTTTTGGCAGGTTACACTTTTTCCAGATTTTATTTTATTTTGTTGTGCTTTACACAGATTGAGTCATGAATTTTTTTATCTAATAGAGTTGAAGGAATTGAAATAGAATTACCGGCTCATTTCATGTTCGAAACAATTCTTATCATTTACTTTTACTAGCAGCGTTAACTGTGTTTACCGTCAGGATATTTAATTTGTATTTTGGACTAAAGCAGGTTTATATATTGTGCTTTTTGGCTGGGAATAGCATCTGCTGGTTCAACACAGTGAGCTTCAAGGCTGCCATTGAAAATTTCCCAAATGATAGAGGAATGTCTTCTGGTTTAAGTACAAGCTACATAGGTGTCAGTCCCATAATTTACAACTGTATCTCTTCCATTCTGGACCCGGGGAATCCATCACTGTACTTACTTTTAAACTGCATAGTCCCCGTTGTAGGAGGTGTGATTTCAGGAGTAATACTCCATGTCTCACAATTAAAAATGGCGGCCATACAAGAAAATACAGATAAGAAATACATGGCTGTATGCACGCTGATTGGCCTTGCCACGGCTGTGTATTCCATAGTTTTCGCGTTCTTGCCCCATGGGAAGCGCCAGATAGAAGGAGTCTACCTTGCCGTGATTGTTATTCTGTTGATGGCCCCTGTATATATACCTTTCAAGATTTCCTTAAACAATATAAGGAATAAAATGAAAGTAAACTCGTACATTTCAAGTTCAGAGCAGGAGAATCCTACGGTAGAAAATTCAACCAAGAACGAAAGCTGCAAGGTGGGTTTCATTCAAAATGAAGAAAACAAAATCAATATTCAAAGCCTGGATATTGAAAACCCACTGCAGACTGTACAGAATTTCAATCATATAAAAAGCAGAAGATTCCTGTTGATATCAGTTCCACCATTGGGAGAGGAGCACGGCATTCTACAGCTCTTGCGAAGCATTGATTTCTGGTTATTTTACTTTGTATATTTTTGTGGAGCAACTGTAGGACTAGTATATATGAACAACCTAGGGCAAATTGTGCAGTCCCTTGGGTACTCCACGACTCCAATCTTAGTATCTCTTCTTTCGTCCTTTGGATTTTTTGGGCGTATTGTATCAGGACTTCCTGATTATTTTAAGGTATAGTACTGATCCATACATGCTCCTTACTGGCATATCTACTGTACTGATTTATTTCTTAAGGTTTTTTCTCATATTTCATTTACTTACAAGAACGGTTCTGTATTATGTGAATTAGGAATGCCGGATGTTGCGAAAGAACCGATCCCTGCCAAGGCCAGGATGGATCGGCATATGGATGGTTCCCATGGTTGCGGCCTTCCTCATGCTGCGGTTTATGAACCCAACGCACTCTGGTGTTCTTTATGTGAGCACCGCCATTGTTGGAACTTCGGTAGGAGCGATCAGCGCCATAGCGATTCCGATTTCATCAGAGATGTTCGGGATGAAAAGTTTTGGTGTCAACCACAACATTCTCATCACAAATATTGCGTTTGGTTCACTTCTCTTTGGTGAAGTTGCAGGAATCATTTATGATATTTCGTCTTCTTCCTATCGAAGTCCAAGAGAGTCAGGCGCTGATGAGTGCATAGGAAGACAGTGTTTTGAAAAAACGTTTCTGGTGTGGGGATGTGTATGCCTCTTTGGAATCTTTCTCTGCATTGTTCTCTGCGTGAGAACACGCGAATTATATAGATCTATCCAAAAACTCAATACCAAGATATAGATGAGAGTTATGTATTAAAATTAAAAATATATATAAATTAATACAAATCCTTCCTTTTATTTCCTAGACAGTTGTAAAAATCCAATGGCTCGCCACTTGAGGTATGTGTGGATCGTAGGTGTAACGTAACTTGTTCTTAGTGACAATTGTGTTCATTATTATGTCGGCACAATTGACAAAAAAAAAAAATGAGATCACGGCACCTAATTCGTTGGCTGATATTATGTCGATTATGTGATCACATACGACCCTCATTATAAACATTTAAATTTGCATTATCAAGTCTATAGTTGATACTATGTCGATTATGTAATTATATAGGATCCCCATTATAAACATTTAAATTTGTATTATTAATTTATATAATTATTAACTTAACTTTAAAGATTTTAGAAGTATCACTAAAGGCTTAACTATATGTGGCTGTATTTTGGGTGGTTGTATTTAACCTTGAGTCTAGGAGTCTAACTAATGTGCATTCATGTAAGAGTTAAACTCCTATTAAAATAGAACTCCTAACAAACTCCTCCAAACTCCTAATAAACTCTAAAAACTTAGTTTATATCTCATAAGTAATATTTCATGATAGTTGAAAATATTAAAAGTCAATTTCAACTATTGGATTATTAGATACAACTATTAAATTAATACATGCAATTATGAGCTTAACTCAATTGATGATACAACTATTAGCTTAATGTCAACTCCAATCATGAATTTTATTTTATTTGCAATTGTCCATATATTAATTTTTAAATTAACTATTAGATATAACTATGAGTTGGAAAAATTAAACTTCAAATTAAATTATTCTATTAGCTTAACTTCAACTTCCGTCATCACTTTTATTTGAATTGCAATTGCTGATATATTAACTTTTAAATTGACCATTAGATACAACTATTACCTTAACTCCAATGATTATACAACTATTAGCTTAGCTTCAACTCTAATCATGGTTATGTTGTATAACTATTAGCTTAAATATTGGATACAAATATTAACTTAACTCCAATGATTTTACAACTATTAAAGCTTAAATTCAACTCTAATCACTTAAAGCTTAGTCCAATTGCATTTGGCATCGTGGAGTCTAGCTAATGTGCACTCAATGTAAGAGTTTAGCTCCTAATAAAATAGTTCGAACTCCTAATAAAATCATCCAAACTCCTAATAAACTCATGCATCTCTTAATAAAATAGTTCGAACTCCTAATAAACTCCTCTAAACTCCTAATAAGCTCATGCGTCTCTTAGTTGAGCATCTAGCTAATATATATACAATTCTTATCACATGTTTAGGTTTTCCATAATTCATAATTAAAAATTTCGTTCAAAATTATTAATTAATCATTTCCAAATTCATAAACCTCAACTTCAACTATTCGATTATCCCATAAAACTATTCAATTAATACACACAATTATGAGCTTAACTCCATTGATGATACAACTACTAGCCTAATATCAACTAGAATCATGACTTTTACTTTAACTGCAATTGCCCATATATTATTTTTTAAATCGTGTTAGATAGAACTATCATTTGGAAAAAATTAAACTTCAACTTCAACTATTCTATTATTAGATACAACTATTCGATTCTCCATTGATGATACAACTATTAGCTTAACTTGAACTCAAATGATGACTTTTATTTGAACTACAATTTCTGATATATTAACTTTTAAATTGACCATTGGATACAACTATTAGATTAACTCCAATGATTTTACAACTATTAGTTTAACTTCAATTTTAATCACCGTTATGTTGGATAAGCTTAAATATTGGATACAAATATTAGCTTAACTCCAATGATTCTACAACTATTAACTTTTAAATTCAACTCGAATCACTTAAGGCTTAGTCCAACTGCATTTGGCATCTAGGAGTCTAGCTAATGTGTAGTTATGTAAGAGTCAAACTCCTAATAAAATCATTCAAACTCCTAATAAACTCGTACATCTCGTAGTTGATCATCTAATGCTTGAAAGTCACAAGATGCTCATAAATAGAAGGAATATTTGAGGAATAACTGATGACGTTAAAGTGTGAGGAGGCAATAATAAAGAAGGTTATCGTTGAATTCCAAAGTAGGAGAAAGGGATTGAAAGTAAAAAGCACAAAAATATGTAACTCACAGCGCACTTGGCCACTTTGTTCCAATGTTCAGCCGCTTGTACTAGAGTGAGTTCCTTTATAAGATGAAGACTCGAGCACATTGTGATGTATATTGCGAATAGAGAACATCACACTCATTCCTGCTATTGAGTCGTTTTGGTAGGTTTAGGTTTAAGTTTAGGACAATAGCTTTTCCTTCAATTGAGTCGCTTTGATAGATTCAAGTCTAGCATATAAAATGAATAGTTGGTTATGGAAGGGATAAATAATAGTAATAATCATATTAATAAGATTAATATGCAGGTGTATATTTGACAAAAAGACAAAAAAACAAAAAAAAACATTTTCAATTTGTCAAATATATACCTCTAGACTTATTCCAAACATATTAATCTTATTAATCTGGTTGTTGCTAGTATACATTTTAATTCATAATTCAGTTTATAAAAGGTTCCACATATTAAGTATAGAAATTAATTAATTGACATTATTAAGGTAACCTTAAATTAAATCCCATTAACTATACTTTACACAACTTATCACCCTAATATAAAGTAATAATATTATATAAAATTTATAATAATAAAATGCACTTTGTAAGCCAATACAATTTAAGTAATTTCAATTAAATAAATATAGAAATCTATTTTACTAAAAAAAATAAGAAACTTATTTTACTAAAAAGAAATTAGAGAATTATAATAATTAAAATATATTACATAAATTAAATGAATATAAATAAATTTTAATTGTTTTAGAGTATATAAATAATATTTTAGTAAATCAAATTTAATCTTACTATATATTAAAAACCATTATCATCATTAAAAGTTTATTATTTTAATTTTGAAAATGACTTAATAAAAAAAATACAACTAAACTATAAGACCCAATCCAAAATCATTCTTTCACCCTAAACCTAAATTAAAAGCTCATGAACCTCGATCTCATATCAAATCCTAATTTCTCTCACATATCCATAGTATCATTGATAATATCTCTCCCAAAGTGTTTATCAAATTCTCTATTCAAAGACCTCTCAAATAACATATTACAAACATGAATCATAATCATTACAAAGCATAATCATACTAATCACATCTACCCATGGTTGTTCCTCCATTCCTTAGTGTCCTTTGGATTGATCCCTTCTCCCATTAATTTTCTCAACTTTGATTCAAATACACACATTAATCTTCACCTCTAATATTTTTTTAATTTTATTTTGACTTTTTTCAATTTTTTTTTTTTAATTCTTTTTATCTTTATCTTAAATCAATTTTCATTTTAATTTTTATGTTTTTATCTTTATCTCAAATCAATTTTGATTTTAGTAACATGTTTAAATTCAATTTTTACAAATAATCTCTTAATAACTAGTTAGACTTCAAATATTTACAAGTTTATATTTTAATCATCAAATCTCACCTCATGACTTCAAAATTCCAATCTCTTAAACCTCAAGTGCTATTTCATTCCTTCAATCTTTTTATTATTTTTAATTAAATAAACCCAACTATGATTTTATTTCTTGACATATTAAACCACTTATTATCAAACTCCAACCTTTTAATCTTTCTTAATTTGTACACCAAATATAGATGAGACTTTGTTCTTATCTTGCAAAATCAATTTTCTTCTTTGAACTAGTTAAAATAATGAGATAAATTTGGGTGGTTTGCATGTATGTATGTATGTATGTGGTTTGCATGTATTTATGTAGTTTTGACATGTTAGAAGGTCAAGGAGGTATGTAGTGTACCAAAGAATATGAAGATGCACTATAATGTGGGTGCACATAGGACACTCTAAGAGAAACTGACTTTCATCCTCAATGATCTTAGTCTCACAAAGATGAAAAATCCTTTCCATCCACGGTGTTTTAGGAATTGTTCATCGCTCTGTTTCACTATGAAGCTCATGAGAATTCATTCTTATCTTGGCTATATTATTTTTCTTCTTCAAACTAGTAAAAACAAAAAGATATGTTTGATCTTCTAGATTAGGATTAATGACCTACTTTAAGTATCTTAGTTTTTGGGTGATTCCATGAAGATGGGTAACACTTTTTGGCCGAA
>LPNX010858733.1:295210-314816 GCA_001517045.1 Pseudotsuga menziesii | reverse complement strand
GCTCAGTTATGTGCTAGGAATGGCAGGGTGTACACCTCTGCAAGGCACAGAAATTTTTTCATTTGTTTGAATGTGGGCTAAGTCTATTTTCTTAAGCCCTCAACCGAGGTATGAACCTCAACCGAGGTATTTAAATACCTCGGTCGAGGTCTTAACGAAACCTCGACGGAGGGTTTGTAAAGCCCTCGACCGAACAAAACCTCGACTGAGGTATTTAAATACCTCGGTTGAGGGATGAACAAAACCTCAGTCAAGGGCTTGATAAAACCTCGGTCGAGATATTAAGACCTCGGTCGAGGGTTTAACAAGCCCTCGACCGAGGTGTGTTTTTCTGTTTTTGCCGAAATGCGCTTGCCAAAAAGTGTTACCCAGGTCCGTGGATTCACCCTTCTTTTAACCTCTAATTCTTTCTTTCCCCGCATTTTCTCTTCAAACTTAGATGTAATAATATTTTTAATGTTATCAATATTCTACAAAGTGGTATTCTCATCAATCCCCCAATGGTTTAACTAAGCCATGGCATATTTATACCAACCTCTCTTGAATTGTATGTGGACTTGACTATAGTTTAAATAAAAACTAGGAAGTCTATGATCTCCCATGTTATTTATCCCATACTTGCACATCAAGTACCTAGTCATAGTGATGCTCTCAGCAAGGGGAATACCAACTTCTATGAGGAGAATATGATAGGACTCATTGCTTTTAATTTTGATGTTGTAATTTATAAAATGCTTATGGATTTTTTCATTAATCTTTCTCTAGGATTCTCTAGAGATGTTGCAACCCCAAACTTCACAACCATACAAGATAAGGGAGTGATAAGAGTTTTGAATATGAACTTTTTATCCCACGTTAGGTTTGCTAATTTAAAAAAAAATTCAAGACAAAAATAAGCTTTCCACCCTCCATTAATTATGTCACACACCTAAAAAATCCATATAATTTTATATATATATATAACATAGATACCTATCTAGACACATCATTAAAGTCCCTACATGTCACTAAAGAAATATGTCATAGTTTTTGTTCTGTTACTAAAAACATACTTTATTGCTACATGACCGGTTGTACAATGTAGATGTTTGCTAAGGGAACAATATCATCAGGTGTTCTTCAACTTAAAGGTGATTTTTTGTAATAAATTATCTTGTCCTTTAATTAACGGTAACACATCATTATTAAACTTTAAATGTTCATTGATCATTTTTAACTTTACTTGTTCATTCAACATTTCCTCAATCGTTGAACTGGGCTCTGAAAATTATGCTCCAATTCATTTATTTGTTCAGTCTTGAACTTCTAAGTTTATTATTCTTTCCGCAATGATCTTTCCTAAATTTATATTTCCACAAGGATCATTCCGCAATGATCCTTCCGCAATGATATTTTCGAGATTTATCTTTCTGCAATGATCATTCCACAAATTCGGGTTGTGGAATGCGGGTTCCCTTCCAAATTTTTTGAATAAACCTTCCACATTTACCTAACTGCAATTGCAATTACAGGCCGCCTTTCAACGTTTTCGAATTAACCTTCCGCAGTTGCGGATTTCAGATTGCAGGTTTCCTTTCAAATTTTCAAATTAACCTTTCCCATTTATCCTTCTGCAATTGCAGATTGTGGGTTTCCTTTCAACTTTTTCGAATTACCCTTCTGCAATTACAGATTGTGGGTTTCCTTTCAACTTTTTTGAATTAACCTTCTGCATTTATGCTTCCGCAATTGTTGATTAGGGATTGAAGGTTTCCTTTCCACTTTTTGAATTAGGCTTCTGCAAACCATCTTTTGACACTTAGATGTTTGCTGGTTAAGATCTTGTAGTTTGTTTTTAAACAGTTGTGGATTTCATTCAATGGTCTTATAGCCACATTGTTATGAATCGTATTTTTTATATTTCATATGGTTTATAGTTGTGATTCTTTCTATGACCCATAGGGCCTTTGTGATTTCTAAGAAGAAATATTTAGTCCTCTATTCAACAATTGAAATCGTGGTTATGAAGTAATTGTAAGCGTTTATGGTGAGAATCCTTTTTAGATCAGAATGTTTATGTTTAGAGACACTCGGTTTCCATTTGGGATGGACTTATTGTCGTGCGTTGGTTTTGGAAAGATTCGATGTTTAAGAGGATATATGGGTGTTTTAATTAGAAAACTGTAGCATTGATTATAATGTTTTCCTTGGGTTTAATACCCGTATGTTTAGGTTGGCTAAACATGATCTTGGAATCATACTGAGAATATTTAGTGATAAATAACCGTGAATTTGATTGTAGTTTTATTAAGGGTATGTGTATCATGTAGATTTGATTTGTTTTCAAAAAAGTAGGGAAAATAACTCCATGTTGTAACTGGAAGAGGAACTTATATGTTTAAATAATCCTTGCTCTGGAAAGATACCTCAGCATAAGATCATGACTTTACCAACCATGGTCTACAAGGGAGGTTTCCCAACATTTGATAGAGCTTTTGGTTGCATTGAGATTTGAATCCCAAATGAAGCTAGGGGTACCCACAACATGTGATTTCCACACATTGCCTACAATTTTAGAGACTTCTTATTCTTAAATCCAAGTGGAGATGAAATTGAAAGGAATAGGGCCTCCATTATTTAGAGCTCTAAATTATAACATAATCAACATATGATCATAAACAAAGGAAGGATGTATCTTGGAGTGAGGAATACTACTGTTCAAGAGAAAGTGGTTTCTTACCGGAAATCTATCTAGACTTGTGATGATGTTCCCAAACCCTAGTATTATGTTATTGTAGGTGAAGATCCTTTTCCCTAGTTTGATTTTAGTTAGCTCCTAAAGCACTCACATATCCTCTAGCAGTTCTCTGAAGGGATCTTTGAACATTGAACCACCCGTCCTTCCCACTGAAGAGAGGGATGCATTGAAGTATCCTGCTACAATGCTTTTATGATGAATTCCTGCCCCCTTGAGATCCTCGAAGGAGTTCCATAATTCTGTCTTTTTGTGATGAAAAGCTGCGTTGTAGATATTACAATTTTGAAATATTTCCTTTTCTTCAACATGTTCAAGTTCCACCATCAACCAATTTGTATTTTCCTATTTTTCTACTAGGGAGAACCTTCTCTTATCCCACCGGGTTAGAATTCATCCTGAACTTCTAGTTGAAGATACAACTACTTCGTTTCCATTTTTCCACATCTTATTCATTATTGAATTATTGTATTCTTCACACACCTTTGTCTCCAAGACAAGAAGGATAGAGACTTGCTCATACCTGATCATTCTTCAAATAACTTCGGGGTGAGTGCACAAAGTTGAGGGACCTTTTATATGCAATGGTGGAGTGAAGTCAATCACTCTTTATCCATAAAATAGAAATCATGCCAAACAATCCCGAACCTGCCAATCCTAGTCCCAAGGTTGCCAACAGGCATGCCAATTAGGATAGTATAATAAAATGTGCCTCCATTTTATTGAATCAAATTGCGCCTCCATTTTATTGAATCAAATCGTGCCCCCATTTTGAAAAACTTGTTTTTTTGTTTAAAATGGGTCGAGCCCGTCATTTTTGCCACATCACAGCACTGTTGGAGTTGGATAGAGCAGAACGTGAGTGGGTGAACGTGTTTTGGGTGTGCCAAAGCCATCCACCCCCCCCTTTGGATCAAACTCCTCTTTGTGAGGTATTTTCCTCAATTCTTCTCATATTTTCCTCATTTCTTCTCATGATTTTTTCCCTAAATTCATTAATCTATTTCCCCTAATTTGAAAAATTAAACCAAAATAAATTAATTTATGGCCAATGGAAACCAAAACCCCAATGGAATTGTCCAATGGAAACAAAAACCCCAATGGAATTGGCCAATGGAAACCAAAACCCCAATTTAATCATAAAAATCAAATAATTTTGATTATTTCCCAAAATTCATACCCAAAATTTACATGCCCAATGGAAACCAAAACTCCAATTAACTCATAAAAAACAAATCAATTTCACTATTTCCATATGCATATTCACAAGCATCCTTATGAATCCATACCAAAATTCACAAATATGCAAAGTTTGTCAAGCACATTGCAAGTTTACATAAGTAATTTACATGCTCAATGTAAACCAAAACCCCAATTAACTCATAAAAAACAAATGAACTTCACTGTTTGCATATATGTATATTCGCAAGCATCATTGTGAATCCAAACCAAAATTAACAAATATGCAAAGTTTGTCAATTATATTGTAAGCTTGCATACAACTAAAAAAAATCAAGTAGAATTCATATATTCCCTAAAATACATAAACAAACATGGTATATCCCTTTCCTCTATCCGAAATATCAAATTTGGTCGTCCAAGAACATCAATAAACACCTTATAGTTTTGATGAAACTTCCTAATCCAAGTGTTAAAATAAGGTATAGAAGATTCCCATGCTATTAACAAATATTTCCTCTTGACTGAAGGGTACTTTTTGGTGAAGGTCAAGACAACAAACTTCAACAATAGGATCTACGAACATGAAGATACATAGGTAAGTTGATGTGTTTGATTAAACATGCCAATCACATACTATCATACATGATATAATCCAGTGGAAACATTGCAACCATAAAATCCACTATACACAATTGTGCATTTAAAGTCTCTCATGGGTATATATAAAGAGGGCATAGAACTAAAATAACATCAAGTGGAATCCATACATGGCCCAAATTACATATAAACAAAGATCTGCTAAATAGACTTTGGAGTCCAAAAAACATCATGCTACAACAAATAATTACACATATAACAAAATCATTTCTTATACTGGTATTTTATTCATCAATAGCACATTATGCCACCTATTCTAGGGTCTAGTCGTTGCCTATACCCACAATCTGGGAGCTGGTCCTCCAAGGGAATTAGTCAACACCTCACAATTTTGATGAAACTTCATAATCCAAGCCTTATACTAAGCTAGAGGAGCTTCGCAATCAACATATGCACATAAGACATTTTATGTACACATGCATACGAAAATTGGAATCAATATTTCAATTTAGGACATAAATTTAAAGTGAAAAAATGTTAAATGTTTATTCTTTACTGTAAAATTCAAGATCAATTTTTAAATTTAAATAATAGATTTAGTTTATGTTGTTATTTTCTGTACATTAGTTATACAGTTTCCAGTGCTTAGAGATGTCATTATATCATGTGTTTATATTTCTAATGATATTTTATTTGTTTTATGATTGCAGTGCCTACTATGGATAACAATGCTGAGATACTGAGGATTATTGGCCATCCGAGATAGATTGGTTCTACTTGGAGGAGTGGAGATGAGCTCTGCCCCTCCTTGCCATATTCATTGTTGACTATTTTTGATACAATCACAAGATTGAATGATGGTTTGTATAGCATCACATCATACAGGGAGAGGAAAAGACAACAATACACTGATGGGTTGAGCTACAACGAGGTAAAGAAAATGAAAATAACAAAAGAACACATCAATACATTGTTTAGACTTGCTTGGGATTGATGAAATTCTAGATATCACGAGACCACATATTTCTATTAAGTGATGCACCTGTCCACCCATTAGAGACCATTGGATGGATAGGTGGTACATGGTTTTTGACATTCCCTTGCACAACAATAGGGAAGTACTATTGTACTTCCTCCGAAAGTTGTATGCAGAGTTTGTGATGGGAAAACA
Organism: Pseudotsuga menziesii; assembly: GCA_001517045.1. NCBI lineage: Eukaryota > Viridiplantae > Streptophyta > Pinopsida > Pinales > Pinaceae > Pseudotsuga > Pseudotsuga menziesii. The sequence continues at coordinate 309,132 of LPNX010858733.1, read as the reverse complement.
TGTCAACTATTTTTACATGTTGGGCTTCCAGGGAGTTGGTAGGGGGATGCCCTAACACCGACCGAATTCTAGGCATAGAGATGCCAATCCACAGATATCTGCACCGAGTTCCCAGATATCGAGTGAAGAAATCCCTCCTGCACATCACATGGTTTCCCAGACCTAGGAGACATTTCAGACTCTAGCTGAGATGGTCTCTCAACACATGACCACTATTGACCAGAAAGCACCCTCTTCCTCTGCTGGGGTACAACCACCAGCTTGTGGTTGTACAGGAACATCTATTGGTGGGGATAGATCGACATCACATGTGCCTCAGAGTGAGCCACATGTCTGCACATCATTTGGTCAACCATGTTATGGTCCTGGAACAAGACATGGTACCTCTATGATGACTGGTGGTCAAGTAAGGACATTGTTAAAACTCTATTATGTTTCAATTTTTAATTTTTTCGTACTGTATGTAACATATATTAAAATATTCATAATATATGAAATATTTACTCTTGCGGGATATTAATGCCTCTCAGGGGGGTGGTACTGCACCCGCTGTGGTTGTACCTGAGGCCCAAACAACCACCATTAAGGTAATATTTAAAGATTTTTCATTTTGTTAATACATATAATTTTGTTAATACATGTGTTAGTCTTGATTAATTTGTTAAATTGTCTAATATTTACAATTTTTGAAGTTGTAGGAACCCCACTTAGAATGTGATGCTGGAGACATTGATCTCAGTGAAATACTCCAAGGTGGAATTTACGATTACTTGAAGAATGTAAGTACATGGTTATTGACTGAATCTTGTTCGAATTATTTAAATTTCTTATTGTACACTCCTTTATAGATTTCTAATATTTATAATTTTTAAACTTGCAGATGCTATCAACATCTGAAGAGGGGAAAGAAATTGATGGAAGCAGTCACTCCCATGGGGGATATATGTCCCAGGAAGGGGTAAGAATATTACAACATGTTATTTTTTTAGTACATATTATTCCATCCATTCAACTATATGTCTAACTATGGTAACACTTTATGACTGCAGACATCATCGCAAATCTATGCACCGCCTCTTTGGTTTGGATCTCCCTGTAGTCCAAACGTAGATAAGGGGGTTATTTACACCAAATGACCCTCTTCCTTAAAAAGAGCGAGTGTGCATGAGGATCAACCTACTCATCCCATGGTAATTTACACACTTCTAATGGCAGTTGCTGGTTATATTTGAAGTCACTTCACAACTAGTTTTCTTAATGTTATTTTCGCATGTTTATAGCATCATGATGTAGAGTCCTCTGTTCCAGACCTTAGTGGGTTTGTTGATGTTGCAGTCAATGCTGCATATACAATAGGGATAAGTCACACCGAGGTACATCTCCTTGAATATTTGTAATTGTATAGTTCATTTGTATTGTTTATGGACATGCACGATGTCTAATTATTTTATCATTTGGTGAATGTAGCCACACATTGGTCCATTAGTGCATGCAACTAAGGTTGATGTTCAACCTACAACTCCTCTTACTACTAAAGAGGCCCATCATATTCCCCTAGAAATGGTTTTTTCTATGAGATGTTCATTTTTTACATAATTAATTAGTACTTTCTCATTCATGTACATGATAATCCTTGAGATAATTGACATATTTTTTTTTATTCGTAGAGAAGCATTGCAGAGAGACTCTCTACAAGGAGGAGGAAACTAGAGGCACCTATACCCCCAACGGATGCAGTGAAACTTTGTTTTGTGTACAATAGAGTCATATTTTAAATTTTCAAACTTTGTTATTGTTGGACAGTGCTAGTTCATTTACTTGATCAAGAAATATTTTCATCGATTTGCAGTCACCAGAGATGCACAGTGGTCTTCGAAAGAGGAAACAAGCATCAAGGTCCAAGAAAAACAAGATAAAGTTAGAATTTTGATTTTTTAGTGAAGGACAAATATGTATTTTTATGTACAATGTGGAGTTAGAGTATAGGGTCGCGGTCCAGGACAGATGTACTTTTGTTTGCACATGTACATCATAGATGTTTTTGGTACATGTCGATTGACAGGCCATAGATGGGCCTTCTATTTTTGTATTATAACTTTCATGATATAAAAAATATTTCATATCAAGGCTCTTAATATCTTCATGGTTCATTCTTTTAAGTGTGATTATACACGTGTGGCCAAGAATGTTTCTATTTGTAATGTTCCCAATTTTTTATAGATTTTAAGATTGCATGGAGATATCAGTTATAAATTTGAGAACAATGCACGATTCTAATATTACGTCATGACAAAAATGTACATTTCAATTGTTTTTTACCATGATCCAATTGCATATACAATGTTATATTAACAATGTTAAGTTGTGTTCACAAAGATGGAACATACCTAATACACATAAGCACCCAACACAGCTAAGAAACTGATCCAACTAAGTGGAATACAAAAGAACCTTACCCACCTAACAACCTAACAAACTTTTAAAGGATGCATGAAGTTGACACACCTAAGTGATGCACATGTGTGGTCTACATAAATAAAATTAGTGTTTGGCATGATGTCTTTCATCTAATGAATACATGGGATACACATCAAATCTAAAAGTATTTGAGTATTATAAGGTTAATTCAGAATAATGGTTATGACTATATCCTGCACATTATTTTATCATTTTGTTAATGTACATGGAATTTGATCAATGGCCTTGAGGAACAAATTTAGAAGAGACGAAAATTATGTGTGATTTTATTATAGTTTAAATTTATTAGAGAAGTACTATTTTGAATCTTGTTTTATAAATTTATGTTTATGGAGTATTATTCGAAACATTCGTAGTGTGAAGATATATACATTTTGTAATAATGGCATAATAGGTTGGCCACTTGTTTCTAAACATAAACATGTTCCATTACATGGTTACTGACGTAATGGCATTGTCTCCTCCTTCATTTCATTGTACAAATGATCGCATCTCTTGGATGACCAAGCTAAATTAATATGGGAAACAACCTTCTTTTGAATTTCCAGTCTCACGAATGATATTCAAGATCCTAAGATTAATTCACCTCCACATAGAGATTGACAACTCCTTTCACCTTGATTAAAACAAAAACAAAAAATATTTTTTGCTTGACAATGATGGGAAATAAGTCAAGTTAAACACCTCACAACTGGTAACATAATTCTCAACAAATACACATCGAATAATAGTTTGCAACAAGTATTTTTTCAAGAGGGGAAGATCTACAATCACCTTCAAGTTGGCCTCTATGTTAAAAAATTTCACATTCACTTACTGAGAAAAACCCTAGTTTCCAAAATTGATGAAAAAATGATCCCTTGTCCTTGGACCCAGAGTAGAGGGCCACCCCAGCACTATCCCAATGTCTTGAATTCAATGGATTTGGTGGTTCATCGATCCGAGCAACAGCCATCATTTTATCATACGTTGAATCCCACCTCCTATAGGCTTTCAAGGACACCTGTTGAATCCCTACCCGGGGCATAGAATGGAAACCGTGCATCAAAATGGGATTTCAGTGGGTCATGAAAGCGTGTTTAGGTAGGTTCCATGTGGGAACGCTATCCATGTGTTCATGATCAATGAATTTGGAAAGATGACCCCTATGTACAAAAAATGGACAATCACTTACTGAGCAAAACCCTAGTTTCCAAAATTGACCGAAAATATGATCCCTTGTCCATGGACCTAGAGTAGAGGACCATCCCTAGCACTATGCCAATGTCTTGAATCCAATGGATTTGATGCCTTGTTGATCCGAGAAATGACCACCATTTTATCGCATGTTGAATCCCACCTCCTAGAGGCTTTCAGGGACACTTGTTGAATCCCTATTTGGGGCATAGAATGGAAACCATGCATCAAAATGAGATTCTGGTAGTTCATGCAAGCATGTTTAGGGATTTTTCATGTGGGAATGCTAGCCACATGTTCATGGTCAAGAAATATGCGAAGTTGACCCCCATGTGCAAAACTTTGACATTCCCTTATTAAGAAAAACCCGAGTTTCCAAAATTGACCAAAAAATGATCCCTTGTCCATGGAAATAGATTACAAGGCCTCCCATAGCACTATCCCAATGTCCTGAATCCAACAGATCTAAAGGTTCATCGATCCGAGCAATGGCCATCATTCTATCGCACGTTGAATCCCACCTCCTACAGGCTTTCAAGGACACCTGTTGAATCCCTACCCGGGCCATAGAATGGAAACCGTGCATCAAAACAGGATTTTGGTGCATCATGCAAGCTTTCTTAGGAATTTTAAATGTGGGAACGCTAGCCACACATTCACAGTCGAGGAATTTGCAAAGATGACCCCTATGTGCAAAAATTGGACATTCACTTACTGAGCAAAACCCTAGTTTCCATAATTGACCCAAAAAATGATCCCTTATCCATAGACCTAGAGTAGAGGGCCACCCCTAGCACTATCCCAATTTCATGAATCCAACAAATTCGACGGCTTGTCAATCCGAGCAACGACCATCATTTTATCGCACATTGAATCCCAACTCCTACAAGCTTTCAGAGACACCTGCTGAATCCCTACTCGGGGTATAGAATGGAAACCGTGCATCAAAATGGGCTTCCAATAGGTCATGCAATAATTTTTAGGAATTTTACATGTGGGAACTCTAGCCACATGTTCACGGTCGAGCAATATGTGAAGTTGGCCCCAATGTGAAAAATTTTGACATTCCATTACTGAGAAAAACCCTAGTTTCCAAAATTGACCAAAAAAATGATCTCTTGTCCATGGAACCAAATGAGAGGGCCTCCTGTAGCACTATCCTAGTCTCCTGAATCCAATGAAGCTGACGGTTCTTCGATCTAAGTAATGACCATCATTCTATCACACGTTGAATCTCACCTCCTACAGGCTTTCAAGGACACCTGTTGAATCCCTACCCAAGGCATAGAATGGAAATCATGCATCAAAACGAGTTTCTGGTGGGTCATGCAAGCATGTTTAGGTAGGTTCCATGTGGGAACGTTAGCCACATGTTCACGGTCGAGGAATTCGCAAAGCTGAACCCTATGTGAAAAAATTGGACATTCACTTACTGAGAAAAACCCTAGTTTCCAAAATTGACCAAAAAAATGATCCCTTGTCCATGGACCTAGAGTACATGGCCACCCCTAGCACTATCATGATGTCTTGAATCCAACGGATTCAACGGTTCATTAATCTATGTAGAAATAATAGATCAATGCCATGAGCAATGATGCTAAGAAGAAGCACAAGAAATAGATCTTGCTACAAAGAATTCTCACAAGCATACACAGGAAAAATAGAGAGAATAAAAGAGACTGAATCACATGAATGAAGAGATGAATATTGGTGTGTATCCTTCCATTGAATAATGATGAATAATAGTGTACATAAATAGTACATCCCTCTTAGGAAAATCGAATTGTATGGAAACAACTCATAAAGCTCAAAAAGGATGACTTACCAAAATATAGCAAACCCCAATAGGTGGCTAAATCCCTTCCCAAATCTATCAAGGACCTCACAAGTTGGAAAAAGCATGAGTGAATTATCAAGGAAAAATGCTAATCCTAGAAAATGGAGAAAAACTAATGGAGGATGGGTTGGAAACAAAAGCTACCAGTTTCCTAGTTGACTAGCTTTTATCTTATCCATAGAAAAGCAGAAAAAGCAGAATATGCTTTAAAGTGCTGTATACTAATTATGGATGGTCAAAAGGTGGTCGAGATCAACCCAGAATTAGAAATAAATCATTTGTAGGATATAGATGGCATGTATTGACTTTAAGGTGCAAGTGGATGCCAACTAATTAAGCTAGTGGGTGAATAATTAATCAAATAATGATTAATTATTTTATCCTAAGTTATGAGTGGGTTTAATATATTCCAACACCCCTCTATAATTCTAACTTTATGATGGTATGACAAAAAATATAGATGCATATAGGGCCCAACAACAAGGTTGTGGTCACCCTTTAACAATTATTATGCACAGAAAAGTGAGGAAAGAGGCAAAACCACATGGAGAAAATCCTCCCTCAAGATAGGACAAGGAACAAAATTTGAAATATGTCTTCAACATATCTTCATCTTCACTTTAATGATCTGAATGAACTGCTTCTAGATGAAGTACTTGCTGAAGAAATCATGAACTCAATGATCATGCGCTAGAGTGTAGAACCTACAACAAGGTAGATGAGAGACTCCTTGTATCTCATCAACTGATGAAGTAGGAGCATTATCTGAATGCTTCTTTCTGCTGTCAAACTCTGATCTCCAAACATAATCTGAAATGGAAAATAGATCTATGCATACTTCTTTTCAAAGAGTACAAAAAATAAGGCAATTTATTTCACACCCAATTCCCTGAATAGCTGCAAAATTGTGATGTGAATCACATGTCAATATTCCAATCTGATGTAGCACCTGTATATATCTGATATGAGGTTGATAAAACTCTGATATATCATAAATATTAGCATATGGAACAGCAAGGACAAAGGCTTCAGTGGGTTCATGAGGATATAGGGCTAGACTAGGAAAATTATGAGCAACTGGGGAAAACTGATAGGTGTAAAAATATGAATGATGGATGGGCATAAGATCTGAAACATAAGTGTTTAGAAAAGATCCAAACATGTTTAATATCAGTCCAAATATGACTAAGGACATGGATAACCATCCACTGAAAGATAGGAAATACTTCAAACCATGTAAGACAAATATCACTGCATAAGAGACCAATGAGGAATCAACTAGTGAACTTGGGATTTGTATAGTCTTAGGATTATTCAAAGGTATGGTAGATGGTATGGATGGTGGTATGATATGTGTATCAACCTGCAAATATTATTCTAAATCAGAATCCAAATGATCACATATAAGCATATCAATAGACTCATGGGAGTACACTGGTAATGAATCCTTTGTATGAAAGGAGGAAATAAGGAGATGCTCAAAATCTTCAAGAAGGCTATGAGTATTGATGCCAAGAACAAAGGAGGATATGCTAAAGCACATGAGATCAAGTAATGTAAGTGTTATGACACAAATAAGGCTTGATGTGGCTAAGCAAACATCCTGGAAGTCACTGGGCTGCGCACCATCAATGAGAGAGGTATGCACAAGGTGTGAAGAATATGGAACATAGATCTCGGAATCTAAGATAGGAGATTTAGAGAACAATGAATGGGTTATAGGATCATAATAAATATCAGAAACATATCCATATGTTTCTTATTTTTCATCAATAGTATCACAAGAAGAAAAATCACCTTCAAGAGACACAGAAAAAGATGGATCTTCAATATTTGCTTCTTGATTGAAGAGGAAGCATTTGAATCAAAGAGGGAAGAAGCAACATGAACTATATGAGAAAATTCTTCATCATGATTAACTTCATCAGAGAATGTAGAGGCCAAGAAATCTTGAGAGAGATAACAAGAGGAGATTCTAGGTTTGCTCCATGCTTCATCTTCAATTTCCTGCAAACCGAAAGCTTTGTCCAAATTCTTCCAAAGCTCAAATGGATACTCAGTAGAATATATGAGATGATATATATTTGGAGACATTCCAATACACATAATTCCATAAGATCTATCACAATTATTAATCCAATCAATCTCCTCTTCATAAGAATTAGGTTTGCTCAATGCACCAATGGAGACATCAAAGAGACATTGCCTCTTCAAGTATGCACTCATCTTTGGCTTCCAATCAGCATAGTTGAAAGGAGATAGTAGAGGAACTTTTGAATCCATATTGAATTTTTTTATATTCTCTAGGAGATACTCTTTTCAACCTGCAAAACAAACTAGGAGAAAATATTGTAAGCTAGACAAGCTCTTCTTCAAGGAGGGATAGGAGATTGGAAGCGCTCCTCAACTTTGTAGAACTTGATCAACCTTGTTGTTCTGTAGAATATGGAAAGGTTGTGCTCCCTGTAGATATAATACCATGTAGAAATAATAGATCAATGCTATGAGAAATTATGCTAAGAATAAGCACAGTAAATAGAGCTTGCTACTAAGAATTCTCACAAGCATACACAGGAAAAATAGAGAGAAGAAAAGAGACTGAATCACATGAATGAAGGGATGAATATTGGTGTGTTTCCTTCCATTGAATAATGATGAATAATAGTGTACATATATAGTACATCCCTCATAGGAAAATTGAAATGTATGGAAACAACTCATAAAGCTCAAAAAGGCTGACTTACCAAAATATAGCAAACCCCCATAGGTGGCTAAAGCACTTCCCAAATCTATAAAGGACCTCACGAGTTGGAAAATTAATGAGTGAATTGTCAAGGATATGGAAAAAATTGCTAATCCTAGAAAATGGAGAAAAACTAATGGAGGATGGGTTGAAAACAAAAGCTACCAGTTTCCTAGTTGACTAGCTTTTATCTTATCCATAGAAAAACAGAAAAAGTAGAATAAAGCAGAATCTGCTTTAAAGTGTTGTATACTAATTCTAGATGGTCAAAAGGTGGTCAATATCAACCCAGACATAGAAATAAATCATTCCTAGGATATAGATGGCATGTATTGACTTTAAGGTGCAAGTGGATGCCAACTAATTAAGCTAGTGGGTGAATAATTAATCAAATAATGATTAATTATTTTATCCTAAGTTATGAGTGGGTTTAATATATTCCAACAATTTGAGAAATGACCATCATTCTATCGCATGTTGAATCCCACCTCTTGCATGCTTTCAGGGACACTTGTTGAATCCCTAACCGAGGCATAGAATGGAAACCGTGCATCCAAATGAGGTTTTGGTGGGTCATGCAAGCGTGTTTAGGAAGGTTCCATGTGGGAATGATAGCCACACATTCACATTCAAGGAATATGTGAAGTTGACCCCTATGTGCAAAAATTTGACATTCCCTTACTAAGCAAACTATGGTTTCCATGGTTTAGAATGAAAAATATGGTTTACGGTGCAAACTTGAGTTAATAGGATTGGATATAGGGTTTGTAAGATAGGATTGGAAATGGTTATTAGGATAGTATTACCACTCCTTAACGTCACAGCTTTTGTGGAGAAACAAATTATCGAAGTCAAGGAGATAATTTTTAGATTCAAGGAGATGTCATTATGGGATCAACTTCGAGATTCAAGGAAAATGCAATAGACATATCCCATATATAGTGGTATATAATGGTATTGGGATATAAGGCATGAGTCATGCAAGTATCAATATAATACAACAAAACAGTGATGAAGCTCAGGTGCAGTTTATCAAGTTGTAGAAGTCTATTGATTTTATCAATCTATCAAGCGCTTGATCTATCAAACTGTAAATAATCAATGAGACCATGAAACCAAAATATTTGAATACCACATATCTGAATACCTACCTGTAGTCATTTGAATAGACCATCGGGATCACCTCTAATAGAAACAATATCCTTTAGCCTCTTGTGCTCGGAGTAAGGCAACAAGTATTGTGACTTTGATGAGTTCTTGTTTGTCATTATTTCTAGCTGGAGGTTTGTGCCAATAACTAAGTTTGTATAATGGTATACAATTTGACCTGTTCTATAATCTTCAAATACATAACCTTTTTTATTTCGTGTGTGGGAAACCTGTGTCAAATATTCTCCTTTGATAACCATCAACCCAATTGGAAAATCATTTCCCTTGGAGTCTCTTAATGAGACAATGAGGGTCGACTTCCCATCCAAGCAACATGCTAACCAGTAGTCAGTATTCCATTCACTGTCTCTCATGGAAACCACTGCATATATGTGCCCTATATAAAATAAAGTGCAGAGCTTGGAGTTAGCTAACTAAACACAACTATTCGTCAAACATTTTAAAGACATCAACATAATAGTCGAACCTGGTTGTATGAGATCTAAAATGTGGTGATAGTCATGTGAAATACTCAAGTGTCTCTCTTCCAACTAGGATAATTCTACAGTTATTTGTTGACCAATGGGGAGTGATACACGATCCCAACTATCAACCCATTCTATGGATTCACAGTTGTCCCATTCACCACTACTACATGGATAACAAAGAAAAGAGAGTTTCCTTGTCCACATTTCAACTATAGCATTGTATGATGTCCTAACTGAATGGAATGCATGAGTTCCTTAGATGGCATTGCACTCATATAGATGTGATCGATCTACATCAACCACCTCCCAAAAATATCTATGTACATGTTCTTTTTTAGATGATTTGTCTTCTTGCCTTCTAGCTCCCTGTCCCATCACTCAAGAACACCATTTTGCATCTCGGATGAGCAAAATAGTTGTGAATTTCATGTCTTGCCCACTTAATGCAATCTTCATGCATGCACCTTCTCCATCATGTTACCCTTTTCCATGTCCGGTATCAAAATAGTTCCAAATATGTGGCACCTTATGCCTCTTGTGGAGAATACACAACCGTTTGAAGACATAAGAATTTTTGAATTGCCCTGCACAACCATCAGGCCAAATCCAATGTTGTTCCATCTGTATATTGTTATCCTCCAAGTGTTTGTAGAACAATTGAATGCTATGTTGTACAAAATCCAAGTCATGACACCCATCATCCCTTGTATAAAAGTGATACTCCTTCAATATATCCCTTTTCTCTTCAATACTGTCTGCCCCATGTCTATAGGTGATAAGGACCATTATGTTGACCTGGTCTGAGTGATAATATTGACTTTGAATCTTGTTCTGTGGTTGAAGAGTGTAGTTTTCCGCAAAATTGACCGCTGATAATATAGTTCCAATAGGAAATGTATCCCTGCATGCTCTAAACTGCTCATCCTGCCAATGAGCGTCATGTACATGCTTTACATACTGTTGTGTCTTTTCAAATAATTCCTCCATGAAGTTGCATACCAGTACCTGGTAGATCAACAATAAAGATGTACAGATCAATAGGTTGTTACATATATGAAGTAGCAATAGATGAATGGAAAAATACTATTCAGCAACTCGTTACTAACTTGAGAGGTGACCAATTGTATTTTTTTCTTTCATTCCCTCCACTGATATCATACGTGACATATTTGAATGACTACAAGTTCACTTTATTTCTCCCAAGTTCATGCTCATCGATGACATGTATGCATTTTTCCAAAAATGACATTCCACCACCTCTTGGGCATGTCCCATCTACTCAAGGCCTTCGATAAAATGTGCAACCTTTTGTCCTTCTACACAAGATGCTATGGATAAACTCTATAGATGATGTCAGTGGCAATGTAGTTGATCATTCCTGCACAAGAGTGTTATGCAAAACATGTAATATATGTATATATATATATATATATATATATGTGTGTGTGTGTGTGTGTGTGTGTGTGTGTGTGTGTGTGTCATAATAATAACCCTACTCAATATGATATCGACAAAAACATGTGTTATGAGTTGTGTTTATTTTAACATACCATGGTTTGCATTTCTCGAAGGATCTTTGGCCCAAGTTAAGTTCATTAGGTTCATGCCTAAATCTCTCATATAATTATGTTTGTGTCATGTCAAGAAAATGTTTAATGTGGGGCTCAGGATCCCTTGAACCCCTTCTCAATTTTAGTACATCTTTTTGGTTGGATGAAGGTCTACTATTGTCACGCCAAAACTCCTGCACCAGTCCCTTTACTGCATCAATGAGCTTCATATAGGAGCATGGAAACCTGCCAACGAAGGACCATACATCTATTTCACCAGAGTCAAGTTGTTCCCTTCTATAACAATACCTACGGAGTGCTTTGATATCCAATCCTACAAGTTTGGATGTAAGCTTAAGAAGGCGAAGGCCCCTGGTGCTTTTGTTCACGATTGATTGTGACAACACACGACGAGTTGCATTGTGATCCTTTGAATGAGATTTCTTTCCAATAGTATGAAATGCATCTACCAAAATTCTAACAACATGAGAACTTGGTTCAGAACTGTTTATCATCTTTATCCTTAAGTTTTTCCTAACAACAGTTGTAGACCTATATTTTAACAACGATATAAATAATATACATTTATCTCCATCACATTTAGAATCACAATATTTGACAAGTATTTGTTGAGCTTGATATGCAATACTATGTTTAGACAATGTACCTTCAAGCGGACAAGTGAGACTTTTATCGATCTATATACGTTTTGGAGTTCTTCGACGCGAATTTGTTAATGGAGGTAGGGAGGTTGGAACTGCACCCTATACCATATCACCCGGTCGATCTGGAGTTTGAACATGAGCTTCATGTCCTTTTGTGTCTTCCTGATGGTCAGATGGTGGCAATTGGAAATCCTCTTGGGTGGTCTGAACAACATTTTCTTCTTCAAGCATACATTCTGAATTCAACGTCTCTCTAACTTCGTTACTTGTAAACCCACATTCAATTAAATCTACAAAGGTTTCAGATGGCCTTGATGTGCACCTACGTTTTACTCCTTGATCAGTGCCATGCAGTTCTCGTTCTTCTCCTGATATGGAGACTGGAGATTCCTCAAGCAAATGCTTTTGTATTTCTTGATGTGGATTGGTAGGAAGAACTGTGGCATCCTCAAAAACCGAAATTGGTTGAGCGTCCATAGAGCGTCTTCGATTGGTCATGTCATTTCTTTTCTTCTCTCTAATTTCTTCAAGGATTTCATTGGGTATCCTATTCCTTTCTAATTTTCTTTCTCGATTGCATGAGTTTCCTATCACCAAAATGATCAATGATATATATGATTTCCTTTTCTACCTCATCAATGGTACTCTTCAATGGGAGAATACCAAAGATTGGTTTCTTTCTTTCTCAATTATGTCTAGATACTCAAGTTAGGGGGAATATTGGGAAGAATGTTTCCTTTGCTAGCTCCTCAATTGCAAGAAAAACAATGGTAGAGATGCTCTATGGTGCTTCTCATTGGGAAATTCCCCAAGCTTGGTTTGTTTCTTGCTCAATTGTGTCTACATACTCCACCACAATTACCAAGTTAATGTTTCCTTTGCTAGGTCCTCAATTGCAATAAAAACAATGGTGGAGATGCTCTATGGTGCTCCTCAATGGGAAATTCCCCAAGCTTGGTTTGTTTCTTGTGTTTCTTGCTCAATTGTGTCTACACACTCCACCTTAATGACCAAGATAATGTTTCCTTTGCTAGCTCCTCAATTACAAGAAAAACAATGGTGGAGATGATCTATGTTGATCCTTGCTCAATTAATGGATTATTTCTTGCTCAATTAATTCTTTATTTCTTTCTCCTCAATGTATACCATGCTCCAAGCCATACTTAGAAACTTGTGGTGGAGATGCTTGATGTCAAAAAAAAATTGTGTGATAATATGGTGAAGAAGAGAATGTTCACGCACTGTCTGTAACCTAAAATTGCGCGTAGGCTGTCAAACTTGTGTGAAATGTGCTAGAGTGTTTTTCGGATAGGGACTGCTATTGTTTATACTGAGAATAAATGAGCACGCGTTGTTGTTAACTAAAACATGGGCACATTTTGGACACATAAAATGAGTGCACGTTTTACTCTAATAGAATTTTGGAGCTTTTAAGAAGTTAGTTGCATGGCTAAGGGATCATTCAAGGTTTAAGGGGAATTAACAAGCACTCCCTTAGTCTTTGTGCCTTAACACCCCCCCTCTCTTCAACCTAACTATATTGTTTTACAACTCAAGGGATGTGTTTGTGAGAAAAACATAGGTTAAGGGGTGTTAGCAATAAGGGGATACCTGGAGATGTGTGTGAGAGAGAGAGAGAGATAGGTTAGGGGGTGTTAGTTGTAATGTGAGACATAGGGATGTGTGTGTGTCTGTCAGAGAGATAGGTTAGGGGGTTCTAGTGGTAAGGTCTGACATAAGGATTTCTGTGTGTGTGCCAGAGAGATAGGTTACGGGGTGCAAGTGGTAAGGGGAGACATAGGGATGTGTGTGTGTGTGTGTGTGTTAGAGACATAG
>LPNX010858733.1:281254-293382 GCA_001517045.1 Pseudotsuga menziesii | reverse complement strand
AAGGGGGAGTCAATGGCAGGGGGAAACAAATGGATGTGTGTGTGTGTGTGTGTGAGAGAGAGAGAGAGAGAGAGAGAGGGAGAGAGGATTTGGGAATATATATATGGGTGTGGGGTTTAGTTGTAGTTGTAAGAGTTGGGGAATGAGATAAAATGAAGGAGGGGGGTGTTAGTTGTATGGGGGGACATAGTGGGGAGAGAGTGGTGGTTTGTCAAGGGATTGAAGGGATTGGGTGGGGTTGGAGTTAGGTGAAGAAGAGGGGGTTAAAAGAAAGAGAAGGAGGGAGGTTAGAGGTGGGGGGGAGACCAATGGATGTGTGTGTGTGTGTGTGTGGGTGTTAGGGGTTGGGGAGGGGGTTTTTAGGTGTTAGGGGTTGGAGAGTAAGAGAGAGTGGAGAAAGGTTTAGTAATGGAGATGAGGGGGGGGAGAGAGGTAGGAGGAGGAAGGGAGTTAGAGGTATGGAAAGGAGGAGGGGGGATTAGTAAGAATTAGGGGGAAGAGGCATGGGGGGGTGTTAGTGGTAGGGGTGACATGTGGATGTGTAATGTCCGTGTTTATGATAGAGAGAGAAAGGGTTGAGGAATATATCAGGGGGTGGGGGCTAAGTGTAGTTGGATGAGTTGGGGAGCAAGAAAGAGTTGAGAGATAGGTTTTAGGTGTTAGGAGTGAGAGAGAAGTGCTAGGGGTGTGTGTGTGTGTGTGTCTGTCTGTGTGTGTGTGTGTGTGTGAGAGAGAGAGAGAGAGAGAGAGAGAGAAGAAGGGAGGTTTAAGGTTTTCGGTGGTGGGGGGGAGCTAAGTGATTAGGCTGATCCTCCACGCATGCTTGCATGGAATTATTATGTCTATGTGTCTGCTTCAGACTTTGCTTCGAATTCAACATGCCTATTCTTTGGAGTATGATAAACCATGGCTAATTCAACATTATATCCAAATTTTCAATATGCTCATGTTTAGTTGTTCATCTAAGTATGATGCACACCTCCATTCTTTATGATATTTGAGAAACATATATGTTTTTTTTTTTGCAGATTCCAAATATGTAAATTTTAACAAGAATACATAATTTTTTCTATTTTTTCTTATTTATCTTATGTCATCACTCCTCAACTCGAAAAACATACTGTTAGTGTTTCGTCCATATCTCTTTTGTTTCTCAACCATTTAAAAAAAATGTATCGTGCACTAAAGAACACCAACCTATACATTCTATAAAAAACCCATTTCCAAATAATTGCATTAAGACACTCAAATGTTGCACCCAGAATCGACGTACCGTTTTTGAGGTTTGATCTCTTAGATAATTAAAAAAAATAAAAAAATTTATTTTTACTATTGGAAAAATAGTCGTGCACTAGTACTATATGTTCTCTATATGTATACTAGTTTTTGTAAGTTTATTCCATCATTTAGTTAGTTAGGGGCTGCACCCACAAAAACATATACCTTATAATTTGTCCCAAAAATACAAAGTGGATGTTAAAAAATATATAAATTTATATAATTAACAACATTTTCAATACAAAAAAATTATATATTTGGAAGCGTCATTCAATTTCCTACATTTCTTGTTTTTTAATCATTGGAAGATTCATTATGTAAGTGTCTCAAAATATCCATGCAAGTTGATGGATGCTTGTTTTTTCTGTTTTCTATTACATCTAATGCATCAAAAGAGACCCTCATCAGCTTGCACACACCCTTCGGTATAGAAACTACCTTTGAACCCTTTACAATTATAGGAGACCACGTTCATCATTTCCTAGCACTACGAGGAGTATTCTTTTCCTTTAAATTCTCATTGTTTCTAATGGGAATCTTCCCTGACACCATAAGTTTAACATGATGATCCAATATGGCCTATTTTCCCTCCACATTTTCCCTCTTTTCTTCATCATCACAGTGAGTTTTGTTATATTTTCTCCCCTTTCTTCCCAGATCCTCCTTTCCTTCCTCTTTAAGTTCTAATGTTTCACCCTGGGAATATTTTGACATAGAACATCTGGTTGACCAAGATGCCCCTTCCTTCACATTAGGATTCATTTTCTCTATCAATGGTGTGTCTTGGTGCCCTTATTATTCCTCATCTAGTTATTTTGGATGTTATTCCCTATATTCTTCTGTCTATTCCTCCCTTATTTCCACTTACTCTTCCACACCCTCCTCAAGACTAGATAATTCCTTAAACTTGTTTCCACTTTGTATTCCTATCAAAGACAGAGGAGATGGAGGTTTGGGATTTTTCTTCCTTCATTTTTTGGAACTTTATTCCATTCTGATTCCTTATTTAGTTCATCCTAAAGACACTTATTTTTTGTGCACTTCCTACAAAGTTGCCATACTTATGACAAAACTTGCACTTAAAAGGGATTTGTCCATAATATAATTTCTGCAAATGAGTTCAACCATCACGATTATGGGTTTTTATACTACAATCAGAATATTGAGTTTTTATGGACCTTACAATCAAAACATATTTTATGGAAAAAGGTCAAAAGGGATGGTATTTTACATCACAAAGGTATCATACCATGGGGATATTTTAATTTCAAACTATATAGTTTTGAGGTGTGGGGTGATAGAAATGCCATCAATCCTCCACATGGATATTTCAACTCTCTTTTTGAAATTGCAAGTTTAAGAGACATTGCTCCAAACATTTTGGCTCCTACCTAGTCTAATGGCAAGACAAGAGCTGCAGGTATTTCAAAATGTATTGATAGGTTTTTAATGGATGATCATTTATGTGATTCCTTGGGAATATATAGGTCTTGGTCAGATTCTACATGAATCTCATATCATTAGGAGATTGTGTTAGAATTGGAAATTTGTGAAAAATCCTTGAATATTTTTCCTTTTAAGTTCAATCATGTTCGGTTGGAAGAGCCAACATTTTTGTAACTTGTTAGAAGAAAAATGGAAGGAGTTTTCTAGTTCTTTCCAGATGCCTTCGATGGTGTGTTTCACTAAAAAACTATCTTTACTTAGGAAGGAGGCAATGCGATGGGAAAAATTAGGAGGAGTCCTTGAAGGAGTTGAACTTGATAGAATGGGAAATTGAAAATATTTAGGGGCAGGTTGATAAGGATTATTTTTTGGTTCTAGGTAGGGGAGATGTTTTCATTTATAGTCTCAATGAGCTAAAACTCTTAGATAAAATGAGGTAAAATGGCGTTTAAAGAGTAGGGAATTTTGGTTGGAAGCTTGGGACTATAATACAATGTTCTTTCACAGGGTTGCAAATTAAAGGAGGATAACAAATTCAATATGGGAACTCAAAAATGAAAATGGAGATATAGTTAATTAAATTGGAGGTTGTGAGATACTTTAAGGAAATTTATAGCCGAGGTGAGAGGTCAAATTCGGGAGCAACAACTTAATATTCTTAAGAATTATCCTAGATATTTCAATGAAGAAGAAGGTCAATGGATTGGAGTAGAAGTGTAGTTTGATGAAGTAAAAGGAGTATTGTCCAAATTAGAAAAATTTTAACACCCTGATTTTGAACCCATTTGCATTAAAAATGTATATGACGTATATATTGTAATTAATCATGGTAAGGATCTAAAGGAAAAATCCCCAACATCGATTTAGAGTTTTATGTTTCGGCGATTAAAATTAGTGCCGATGGTATTTTGTGCGAGCCAGGAACATTATAATTTTGGACATCATGTAAATATGCAATTTAATTAAAATACCCACAACTAGCTATGTTAATGAAAAATTAAAGAGATGGGGGCATGATTTCCTAAGGATAAGGGAGGGAATATTCAAACCTTTGAGCCCAAATGTCAAAGGGAGAACCCATCAAAACTGTCAACTACCCATTTCTTGTCTTTTTCCCCAATCATTTATTTCTGCCAAAAATTGGTTGAGGTAGCTATTGCATGGGAATGGGAAGAGTATGGGAAAAATTTGAATTGGGCAGAGCACCCATTTTTTTAAAATGCGTTTTGACTCCTTCGGCAAGTAAAAACCCAAAAACATATTCCCATTCCAGCATGCATTCACGTTTTCATTTTTCCTCACCCATTCTCTCATTCATGTGAGCTCTCTCAGGCATCTAGAGCTTCCTGTGTGTATTCATTCAGATTTTTTGTTGGTTACTTCATTTTCCCCATGGATGGGAGGTCATTTTTGTAATGTCCAGGGGTTGGATTTTCTTCCTCTTGTTTTCCTGTCGATTTCCTCATTTTCCATCCCTAGGAAATTCATTTTTGTATTGCTGAGAAAATGACCATCAAGGATTCACGATTTTGGTGTTCATAGCAGTTGTTTTGGCTCATAAAACACCCAGAATAGTTGTTGAGTTTGAATTTCTCACCCAGGGGTTGATTTCCCCATTTTTACCAATTCGTTTTGTTGCCAAAACCATTTTTCATCAATCCCAAAACTTGTATCTTGTTGTGAGTGCATATTTTGTTTTGGTCTGAATTAGTTTTGTGTGGAATTGGGTCTAAACTAGCTTGATAAACCTAGTGTAGGAAGGAACCTCCTAGACATATCTAGAGGGGATGGTTTTCTTCTTTGCACACCCTGAATAGAATTGAAATGGAAGGCATAGCATGAGGGACTATGTAGCAGAGAAGGGGATGCTTCCTTGTGTTGGGTGTGTATATATATTAGAAGCTAGGACATATCTAGTGCAGGTGTCCATATCTATATGGTTGAGCTCACTAGTTTAGCAATTCAACCTTTCCATCTCCTTAACAGCCTGATAAACCCAAATTATAGTTTGGATTGGCTAAATTTTGATATATCTTTGGCTATTTGTGAGTCCACTAGTGTTCCCTCATTCCTTGTGGGAATCATGCCCAGCTCGGAAGTGGCAGTGCTGCTGAGAGATTGATGAGCACATTGGCCTATGGTTGGGTGGAACATTGCAGCGACATAGTTGGTTGTAGGACAAGCTTCTTCCAAGATAAGTATCTCTTGTATTTAATCTCTGAATTTTTATTTTCCTAATGAAATATGATGATCATGTTGAATGCTTGAATGAAATGTAATTGCTTCTGCTGTATATTGCATGTTTTACACATCTGTGTATGTTTTTAAGTTCAATGCATTTTATATTCGTTATGGGGATTAGATTTCCCAGAATGATAGAAGCATAGTCGCATCCTATCTCTGGTAGAAGGGTGGGGGCGTGACAAAAATAAAAAGGTCTCAGGTTTGATAGGTGTCTGATTGAGTTTTTTATTCACTTCTTTCAACTTTTGGGAAAATATATGACTTTGATTGTAAATGAGACTAGAATATTTGTCCAGGTGACTATTGGTTTGAAATCTACTTATATTGTACTCATTTCTAAGTAGGATAAGCCAAATTATTTCAATGATTATAGGCCTATTTCATTATGCAATACCATTTACAAAATTATTTCAGAAAAGATTTCTAATTGGATCAGATAAGTATTGGGTAAGTGCATTTCAGAACAATAGTGTGGTTTTTTGCCTAATAGATAGATATTGGATGCTGTAAGTATTGCTCAAGAATTTATACACCCTATAAAATAGAAGAACATGTTAGATTTTATTATAAAGGTTGACTTGTTCAAAGTCTATGACTGGGTGGGCATGTCTTTCCTCCGATTTATACTGTTACATATTGGTCTGCTTTATGAAGTTACTAGTTGGAATATGGGATTCATATATTCAACAAACTTTTCTATTTTGGGTAAATGGATCTCTTTCTTCCTTCTTGAGAAATAGTAGGGGACTTAGGAAGGGATGTCAAGGGACTTCTTGATAAAGTATTTCTTTACCTAAGCATTTGGGAGGCTGGGTGCTAAAAATTGTGTCTTGGTTCAATTAAGCACTAGTTGCAAAAAGTATGTGGAGAGCACGTTTTCATTCTAGATTATGGAATAAGTGTTATAATATTATAAACCCACTCCATACTTAGGATAAAATAATTAATCATTTCTAGTTAATTTCCTATGTTCTAGACTAGGTAGTTGGCCTCCACTTGCACTACTTGCTCAATACTTTCCATATTTACCCTAGTAGTGCCTTTATACTAATTCTTCTTAGATTCTTCCAACTTTATTGACTTCCCAGTTTAGTAACTGTAACTTCCTATCTTTTATTCCTGTATACATATTTATTCCTACTTTTCAATGGATAAGGTAAAGCTAGTCAAAATTAGAAACTGACATCTTTTGTGACCAACTCATCCTCCATGATTTTCTCTCTAGATTCCATGATTTGGAAAGTGCTTTAGTCACCTATGGGGTTTTATCATATTTAGTAAGCTTGCTTTATGAGCTAGCATGAGTTGTCTCCTAAAAACTTTATTTTCCTTTATAAGGATGTATTACCTCTGTAATAATATCAATCAATCACCATTCATTTATCAATAATTAATGGAAATATATATGGAATATTATCCAATCATTCTTCACTTCTCTTGTTTTCAGTCTCATTATTCCTATCTCTATTTTGTCTTGTGCATGCTTGTGAGAAATATCTTGTAGCTAGATCTTTATCTTGTATTTCCACATGGTATCAGAGCTTCAATTTCTACAATAAAGTAATTTATTCTAAGTATATCAAATCATTTTTTTTTATTTCAATGGATCCATGAACCTGTTTTGAACTCTTAGAGGGATTCCATTATCCAGAAAAGTTTTCTCAAGATTTTCCTAATGGTGAGTAATCATTTTAGCTAGAAGGTTGGAAGAGGATTGCATTTTTTGTGGGAATTGACCCTATTTTAGGTGTTTCAGGGAATTGTTTTCTCTTCAACACTCTAGTATTTCAACTTCATAAGAAGAATATCTTGGTTTTTTCACAAATAAAGAATAATCAGTATTCAAGAGATGGGTATTGGATTTCAGCTGAAAATTAAAATCTTCCATCATATGTAGTGGATGAGTGGAATGACTATATTATATCTCTATCTTGTGGAGGGATACTACTCAAGGATCAATGCGACAATATTTTTAGGAGTACAATAAAATAACATGGGAAGTTACAACAAAACTAGATTATATCGATGTTGCGGAGGATATGATCCAAGATGCTCTGAAGTGGTGGACAAGGTATTTCTAGAAAAGTCATATGCCCTTAAAAATTAACCGTTTCAACTACTTATCATTAAATAATAAATTTTTATCTTGGGACAATTTACAAGTGCATGGATTCAATGGTCTCGGCCTCTTTTATTTATGCTAGAAATACATTGAAATTGTTTCAAATCTCTTTTGTCATTGTACTTTTTTCAACTCAGTTTGGATGGAATTGGGAAGGATTTTATTACTTTATTTTCCTTGGAAGGTGAACAACTTTGAAGACAACATGTTTATATGGTTTCAACGAAAGGAAAATTTTAAGGACCTGCCTTTTTTCACCAGTTGGGAAATATGGAAGGTTCATAATAGATGTATTTTTTAGGACACTAAACTGTCTCTTCATCATCATTTTTCAAAACTCTTAGAATTATTGAAATATAGGAAAAAGGATGAGGTCCTAAATCCCTCCAAGGTTTATATTAGACCCTCTCTTTATGGTGATATTCCCATTGTTTGTTTTATGGAGCCCAAAATTATGGATGGTCTGGAGAAGGTACGATCATTCATATGAGAAGGAATCATGATATTAGGCTATGTTTGGGAATTGGGAAGGGAACAAATACTCTGACATAACTCTTTTCCTTATGGGGACTACTATGGTTTGCTAAGAAGAGAGGTGTTTTTGAATTAAAGGTGTATGATGACTCAAAACTCATAATTGAATGGGAAAATGGTATGAACTCTTTGCAGTCTTTGTCTTTGTCTAGGTGGATGAGAAGAGTGAATTTACTAATTCATCATTTTGAGGTTAATTCTTTCAACCATATATATCGTAACTTCGATGAGGAGGATGGTGTCTTATCAAAAGAAGCTATTGAAGAAATGGTCACTTATTTTTAGTTCTCAGCATATCTTAATGGGAATTTGATTAATTCGAGTCCTTATTATGTTTTTGAGGATCTATAAAGGTGTCTGTTATTTATGCATCTAGTATGCTATGAAAGGTTTTGTTGTTAGTATGACTATCATTTTATAAAAGGTCTAGACATATATCTACTTCTTTTGATCTTTGGAGGAGACGAGGTTGTTTTTGTATGAACATTGTTTAGTATGTTTTAATATCGTGTATGTTTTGGTGAAGAAGAATGTTAGTTCTATGCAACTTTGATTATATGTATGAATAACAAGTTGCAATATTTTTCTATTAAATAAATTGTAGTCCCCTATCGACAAATAAATTTATATAAAATAATAATATTATAATGTATAAAATTTATCAAATAAAATTAATAACCACATATAGAACTTTTAGTAAATTAAATTAATAAATAATAAAATCAAAAGACAAAATAAATTAATATAAAGATATTCTTTTTTTTTAGATATATAAAGGGTCTTGTTCTCTCAGCTCGTTTCCTAGATATATAAAGTAAACAACTCATCTCGTTTCCTAGATATATAAAGTATACAACTCATCTCGTTTCCTAGAAAGGGTCTTGATCTCTTGTCCCTGTTTAGAATTGCACTTTAAAGCTCCACATATAATGAGATTGTTAATTTATTTATGTAAAGTGTGAAGAATACATTCAACTATTAAAGGGCATTCAATTTTTTCCGTGTGTGTCAGTCATTGGAGTGATGGAAAAGCATTTTCATGGAAATATATTATGGATCAAGATGCTCGATTGTGTGAATATTATTGCGCGAGAAAGAAGGGACAACCGTGTGATGGGAATATGCTTTCTTCTTCTTTCTCTTTAAGTTGTAAGTGTTACTTTCCTCATCCATTCTAGATTGACAGTAGGCAATGGAATTGGAATTTTCCCACCAGGGATGGTTTTAGGGAACCATATTTATTTAAAAGTGTATAAATGTTGGCGAATATTACCAATTCTTAAAACGCCAACTATAAAATGATTGGCGATATTTTTCAAAAAATATTTTAATTTCCAAGGATTTTATATCGTTTATATAATCATCTGGCAATTTTTAGGGTGAAAAAAGTTTACCCCATCAAAATTGGGTGAAACAGGGCTTCAAAAAATGAAAAATGGTGAATCTTTTTTGGGAGAAAAACATGGAAAAATAGCCCACTGGGATAAAATTTGCCCCTAAAATTATCCATGTTTCCCACTCTCATGGCTTCGCGTGAAATTGACAGACCCAAAAAAAGCACCAAAACTCCTCTTGATAGCCACCGGTGTTTCACTATAGGAAGTATCTTGGTCTTTTGGATGCATGCTGAGAATAGTAGTGTCCAAATTGTATTTAATATTCACTATGAACTTCAAAGAATTACAATGATAAATATATTTATGTTAGCTTAAGACGATTATGTCTAATTATGATTATATGTTGTTAAAATATTGTAATTTTGGAATATTTTTATCTGTATTATTGTTATTTCTTTATTTTTATTTTGAGATGTTTTTGATGTAATTGGTTATATAGAAGTTATGAGGTAAAACCTCTAGTGTAAGTCAGCTCAATAATACCCACAAAAGTATTTTATAAATATGATTTTGAGTCTTTCTAGGTAGGTTGGCCCTAAGAACATGACTAACTAGTTAGGTAATTAAGTTACTCACTTGATAAATATAAATAGGTGAGACTCATATTCATTTTTGTACACTCTTCACTCAAGCAATTTCACTAGAAAAAGAAGAAATGTACCACATAGAAAAGTTATCTTGAAATTTTACACTATTTTGGTTGAGTTCTATATTGAGAAAGCTTTGCAAGATTTTTTCTCTCATAATTACCTGAGAAAAATGTATGCATCAGGGACCACTTTGAAGGTGGGAGTGATTTCCAATATTAGAGGACCACTTTAAAATAAAATTTTGAGTTTTTAAAACCTTCTATACATATACTTTACATTGTTTCACATCTTATTTCTCTACACCTTATCATTTCCACATTATATGGTGAATCCATGGAGGTGGGTTACATGTTTTGGCAACGCGAATTCAGCAAAAATGGAAAAATATACCTCGATCGAACCTTTAATAAACCCTCGATCGAGGTCTCAACAACTCGATCGATGGTTTATAAAGCACTCGAATGAGGTTCTGTTAAATGCTCGATCAAGCTTTTTGTAAACCCTCGGTCGATGGTTCAAAACCTCGATCGAGGGTTAAAGTAGACCTCAATCGAGCATCTTTGATTTCCTATAAATAGGAAACATACCCATCATTTAATTGGTTATGGATATGAACTTCCTTTGATGGATATTAGTCGCAGAGTAATTGGGTTATAGATGTGATTAGTCACATCTATGACTCCAATCAATTACATCTATAACTGCAATTACTCTACAACTGATATCTAAACATAAAATCTAGGGGAAGTGACAATAGTAATGTGTTTACTTGTTTTTCCTTCAAGGTGTGTACTATTACCCTCAAGTATCATTCTTATAGTCGAAATTATGTTTTATTAAATTTTATTATCATATAATTCTATGTTTGATTTTAATTATATTTGGGTGTCCATATTCGTGTGCACACTCGAATATGTTTTTAGTTAAAGTTTTGAAAAACTCGATTAAGCTGCTAGCTCGATCGAGCTTTTCTCTAACTCGTTCGATCAATGGTTTTAGAGACCTTGATCGAACTCATAGCTTGATCTTGACATTGTATTTTCATATGCGTCATGTAAAGTTTCATTTAATGAAGTCTTCCAAAAGATGCTTGGACACCTTGTATTTTGAATCCCCATTTGAATTAATGTCATTGAACATTTTCAATTCTTGTCAAAATGAGAATTAGTGTCATGTTTAGTTTCCATACATTTTGTTTGTTGGATACCACAGTCACCATAACACATTTTCTTTTATTTATTTTCCTCCACTCTTAGCATTATGAAACACCAAAACAATTATTCATGTGTTATTGATGTAAATTCTAATGTCATTCAATAATTTATTAGCAAGATTAATTGCAAATGTGTGACACAATAACAATTTTGAAAAGTAAACAATGAACATTGATATAACCCAAGGAAATGAGGTCATATTTTTTTTTATGCTCACATTTTCATCTCTCTAAAGGTACTAAAAATAATTTGCTCCCTTGTATATAATTTTTAATTTTAAAAAACTACAATTATATGATATGACTCTGAATTTAACACTAATTTTTGTCTTAATCATCTTGTTCTATTCCGCCGTGGGCTCTGGGCTTTAAATATCTGACCCAAGGATATATATCGTAGGTATCGTAATGTAGTCTTGAGAATCCAGGTCATATGGATACAAATCGCCTAAGTTTAGCTCATCAACTAAATGGCATGCATCATTGCTCTCCTTGGTTCAATGCAAAAAGAATACTATGGCAATGATGATGCAATTCAGTTGATGAGTTGAACTTAACCGAGTTGTGTCCACTTCACCTGCATTCTCAGGACTACGATCTGATACCTATGATATAGATCCTTGGCTAGATATTTAAAGCTCAGAGCCCAGGGTGGAATAGATCTGGATGATTAAGATAAAACTTAGTGTTTTCAAAGTCATATCACTTAATTATAGTTTTTTTAAATTAAAAATTATATATGAAGGAACAAAGTATTTTTAGTATTTAAAACCTTTCACTACATTTCTGTAACTCTAATTCTGATCATCAATTCCCGCCCCCCCCACTGCTGCTCCATTCCAGCCATGTTTTGTGTTTTGAATTAGTTTAATGAACATTAAAAAGATTTTAACAATCCATTTCTCAAACCCTTGGCCCCATTTAATGGTGGATTTAATATATTGTAGTGCACTGGAACATAGCATCACAAAAAGCACCAGAGCATACAACGAGTCTTATGTTGCATCGAGCCCCTATTGCTTTCTAATAAATAATGCTACATTTCTTAAAGTGCATCGATGCAACATGGTACTAAATCCACCAATATGATTGGAACAATTGAAAGAACCACAAATTATTTTATTTTTAGTAAGCAACGAATACTAACATCGCACTGTAATATCTATCTTTTGTTTTTGTTTTTGTTAATTCTATTATTCATCAGAAGTTAAAATATTTTATATAGTAGTATTCATTTTAATTTAAATTATTTTGTTTCGATATAATGTTTGGATTATTTTTTAAATATCATAAATTTTCGCATC
>LPNX010858733.1:169295-280168 GCA_001517045.1 Pseudotsuga menziesii | reverse complement strand
ATCCTACAAAATGGGACAACATAAACTCCACAATAATCAAAATGGAAACATGCATGTAATTGTTACATTTATTGGTAACCCTTTGCCTTTCAATTGGGACATTATGTCTACTACATTATACAAAATGAATTCAAAAATCGTTGTCATCAATAAATTCATTCTTTACACTGCAGAGGTAATACAAGAGTGGGTCACATTGTATGAAAGGAAGAGGAGGAAATAGTGCACTGATAGGAGAGAGCTCAAATGATTGAATGGTAGAAGCTTTCCTTAT
Organism: Pseudotsuga menziesii; assembly: GCA_001517045.1. Classification (NCBI taxonomy): domain Eukaryota; kingdom Viridiplantae; phylum Streptophyta; class Pinopsida; order Pinales; family Pinaceae; genus Pseudotsuga; species Pseudotsuga menziesii. The sequence continues at coordinate 279,894 of LPNX010858733.1, read as the reverse complement.
ACATATAATTTAAAAAAATATGCCAATTATTAGTCCCAATAGTTGGGTTGTTGATAATGTCAGTGATAAATTGGTGCATCTAGTTGTTACCTGCATGCTTAGGAGGATGCGCTAAACATAGGGATACCGTGCAACAACTCAGTAATAATATATTTATGTTATACATTTCTAACTTTATAATTCTCTTTTCAATTATATCATCTATATATTATATATTAATGGTTGGGTTATTAGACATATGACACCACCATAATTTGTTCTCTGTTTTACTGGTGATTTTGTTCCCATATATGTTGGAATATGGGCATAATTTTCGCACCAACGATGTCGAGGATGGATGTCTTACATAAGACTATGGAGTAGAAGTCAAGTTCGGCCAATCTAGTTGTGATAGCAACCATGATCAAAACCTAAAAGGGGTGAATTTGGTTTATGACAAAAAGATACAAAAGATCATTCAACTAGACTTCACATCCTTCTAGTGTGTTATTTTTAGGTGCAAGTGGTGGGACACATTCAACATGAATACTATAAAGGAAGATTGAGACAATGGGATGATATGCATCAACTCTAGAAGGATGTTGGATGAAACTAATAAGCATTATGTTTTCTCAAAATACTGTAACCAAGTGTTCGTTTACCCATATGTGTTGGATAGGTATTGGTGGTTCATATTAAGGCATGAACCTATATCTAAACATATTTTTTAGAACAATAATGCTATTAATCCAAGTAAGGAATATAATGAGGGTGATGGCAACGAAGAGTGATATGTACATGTGTATTTCATGATTTACAATCATGATGTATCATTTTATTAGTTTTATATTTAATTCTTGAATTATGTTGTTAATTTTTAGCATTATAAACATGGAAATGGAAATTTGATAACAAGACGCTTTTAAACAATTTGAGTTGGTAACAATCAATATGATGTGAAATGTTTTTGTCTATCAATATATTTGTGACTATATAAAATGATTGTATGTTTTTGTCAATGATCTTTATTTATTTCCATGTAATTAGTTATAGTGTGGTTTTTATGATTTAATTTATTCAATTATAATTACAAGTGGATCAAAATCAACAAATTAGATTGCAAATTATGTTAATCATATTTATTGTTTGTTGTAATTTCGAATATTCCCACTTGAATAAAAAAATGGATTTCATGAATATATTATACTTATACTTTGCATTAGTTTAGTGTTTAGTTAGCTTGAGATTGTTTCTTTTTACCATTATTGTTGTTTTCCTTTGGTTTAACTAACTCACTTTTCACCATAGTTTTTTGTTAGTTCATTCATTACTTACAATTGACGCATCCAAATTTTGATTCTGAGAGGTCATTGGACGCATATCCTCCAAAAACAAATGTCGGAAACAACACAATATGGGGGAGACGTTTTAATGTTCCTACCTAACAAAATAATAAAAATAATAAATTGAACTATCCGCAAAAACAATGTCGGCCTTGCACATCGTTTTAAATCCATGTGCAAGGCCTCCTACACAACCCATGGTTTATTGTACATGGTTTAAGAGGGCCTTGCAAATGGTTTTAAGACCATGTGCAAGGCCTCCTAAACAACCCATTTTTTTATTGTACATGGTATAGGATGACCTTGCAAATGGTTTTAAGACCATGTGCAAGACCTCCTAAACAACCCATTGTTTTATGATAATAAAAATATTATATGTCGACCTGAAATAAAAAGATGTCTTTTGGTTTGAATCAAATCAATGGCTATATATAGGACACACCAAAGCTGATAGCTCCTTGAGTACAATACTTAAGAAGAGGTTTTCACCTCAAGAGATGTGATCCATCTTGACGCTTGATAGAGCCTAGGATTTGGATGTATTATGGTTTACACAAACACACCGGTGCAAGAAACAACAAAACACATTGGTGCATTTAAACGAAACATACTACACAGTGCATATGAAATTTGAAACCATTATATACACCAGTGTGCACCAAAATTATTACAAGAAATGATGCTTTATAATATTATATGCACCAATGCACATTTCCATCACTAGCACTGGTGCTTACCAAAATAGCACTAGTGCTTACTAAATTTTAAAATGTACAGGTGCGACCTAACTATTACAAAGAATCGATGTGATAAGAGAAGATAATGGCACCACTAAAGTTAACATAGATGTTCACTGTAGCTATATTTTTTAAATTTAGCGGTGGATTTAATATATTGTAGTGCACTAAAACATAGCATCACAAAAATCAGCAGATCATACAACGAGTCTTATGTTGCACCGGGCCCCTGTTTCTTTCTAATCAATAGTACTACATTTCTTAAAGCACATCGATGCACCATGGTATTAAATCCACCAGTATGATTGGAATGATTGAAAGAACCACACATTATTTTATTTTTAGTAGGCAACGAATACTAACATCACACTGCAATATCTATCTTTTATTTTTATTTTGGTTAATTCTATTATTCATCAGAAGTTAACATATTTTTTCTAGTAGTATTCATTTGAATTTTAATTTTTTTTTTTTTTATGTAATGTTTGGATTATTTTTTTATATCATAAATTTTCGCCTCTATTGCAATATTTAATCATCCATATATTTAATTAGTTGTGTCACATTTTACAATGACATTAGAGAATCCAATAGAATATATATATATATATATATATATATATATATATAACTCCTTATCCTGCACAATGGGACAACATAAAATCCACAATAATCAAAATGGAAACATGCACATAATTGTTACATTTATTGGTAACTTGGTGTCTTTCAATTGGGACATTATGTCTAGTACATTTTACAAAATGAATTCAGAAGTCGTTGTCATCAATAAATTAATTCTTTACATAACAGAGGTAATACAAGAGTGGGTCGCATTGTATGAAGAGAAGAGGAGGAAATCATGCATTGATAGGAGAGAACTCAAATGATTGAATGGTAGAAGCATGCCTTATACATATAATTTAAAAAAAAATATTCGAATGATTAGTCCCAATAGTTGGGTTGCTAACCATGTTAGTGATAAATTTGGTGCATCTAGTTATTACCTGCATGCTAAGGAGGATGCGCTAAACATAGGGATACCATGTAAAAACTTGGTAATAATATATTTATGTTATACATTTATAACTTTATAATTCTCTTTTCAATTATATCATCTATATTTTATATATTAATGGTTGGGTTATTAGACATATGACACCACCATAATTTGTTCTTTGTTTTACTGGTGCTTTTGTTCCCATATATGTTGAAATATGGGCATAATTTTCACACCAAGGATGTCAATGATGGATTTCTTACACAAGACTGTGGAGTAGAAGTCAAGTTCGTCCAATCTAGCTGTGATAGAAACCATGATCAAAACCTAAAAGGGGTGAATTTGGGTTATGACAAAAAGATACATGAGATCATTAAAATGGACTTCACATGCCTCTTTTGTGTTATTTTTAGGTGCAAGTGGTTGGACACATTCAACATGAATACTGTAAAGGAATATTGTGACAATGTGATGATATGCATCAAATCTAGAAGGATGTTGGGTGAAACTAATGAGCCTTATGTTAAATTCTCAAAATACTGCAACCAAGTGTTCGTTTACCCATATGTGTTGGATAGGTATTGGTGGTTCATATTAAGGCGTGAACCTATATCTAAACATACTTTTTAGAACAATAATGCTATCATTACAAGAAAGGAAGATAATGAGGGTGATGGCAATGAAGAGTGATATGTACATGTGTATTTCATGATTTACAGTCTTGATGTATCATTTTATTAGTTTTATATTTAATTCTTGAATTATATTGTTAATTTTTAGCATTATGAACATGGAAATGGAAATTTGGCTACAAGATGTTTTTAAACAATTTGAGTTGGTAACAATCAATGTGATGTGAAATGTGTTTGTCTATCAACATATTTGTGACTATATAGAATGATTATATGTTATTGTCAATCGTAGAGATGATATTTCTTGCTTTCCATTTAATTAGTTATAGTGTAGTTTTTATTATTTAATTTATTGAATTATAATTACAAGTAGATCAAAATCAACAAATTAGATTACAAATTATCATTGATGTTAATCATATTTATTGTTTGTTGTAATTTCAAATACTCCCACTTGAATAAAAAAATGGATTTCATGAATATATTATACTTAGACTTTGCATTAGTTTAGTGTTTAGTTAGCTTGAGATTTTTTTTTTACCATTATTGTTGTTTTCCTTTGGTTTAACTAGTACACTTTTCACAATAGTTTGTTTTCTTAGTTCATTCATTACTTACTATGTATTATGAGAAATTAATAATGAAATGAAAACACCCATTACACAAGATGGTTTAATGGTACATTCACCAAATACAAATTGTTATTTATGAAAATAACATTGAATAGAAATAATTATACTAGTCATATATTGTTTAGTAATTAAGTAAAAATATGAAATTGAAATTGTTCAAAGAGAAAAATCTTTCAAAACAATACTTTAAAATATGACATTAATATGTTGTTATATCATGCTATTAATATTAAACCTTGTTAATGAAATTGTGTTAACCAGCATAGATCCAAATCCTAGGCTCTATCAAGCGTCGAGATGGATCAAATCTCTCGAGGTGAAAACCCCATTCTTAAGTATTGCACTAAAGGAGCTATCATCTTTGGTGTGTCCTATATATAGCCATTGATTTGATTCAAACCAAAAGAAACATATTTTTATTTAAGGTTGACATATAATATGTTTTTATATTGTTAGGAACGAACATTACAACATATCCCCCATACATGGTTTTAAAACCATGTGCAGGTCCCTCCTAAAACCATGGGTTGTTTAGGAGGTCTTGCACATGGTCTTAAAACCATTTGCAAGGCCCTCTTATACCATGTACAATAAAACAATGGGTTGTTTAGGAGGCCTTTGCACATGGTCTTAAAACAATTTGCAAGGCCCTCCTAAACCATGGGTTTTTAGGAGGCTTTGCACATGGTTTTAAAACCATGTGCAAGGCCAACAGTTTTTTGTGGATAATTCATTTTTTTATTTTTTATTATTTTGTTAGGTATGAACATTACAACATCTCCCCCATATTGTGTTGTTTTCGACATTTGTTTTTGGCAGATAATTAAACTTTTAATTTTTTATTTTTTTCGTTAGGTAGGAACATTACAACATCTCCCCCATATTAGGTTGCTTTTGTGACCGACATTTATTTTGGCGCATAATTAAAATTTTTATTTTTTATTATTTTGTTAGTAAACGTTACAATATCTCCCTCAGAATGGGTTGTAGAGCGCCTCTCAGTGCAACAAAATTAAACCTTTTAAAAAGCGGAGATACCGTAAAAATAAAACCATGGTATCAGTATTAATTCATACTTAACTTGGGAATTTATGTTTGCATGCACAATCCATTTATGGTTAAATTAGGATGAAGAAATGTGACAATTTATGAAGAGTTCTCACAAGAAAAATGTATAATAGTTGCATCACTTCAATTTCATATAATTCATATGAAACTATGGTTTTCATTTAATTACATGTAACATTCAGATGCATTAAATGGAAATTATAAGTTCACAATAAATTAGTATAAACAAATATTTGTTGTAGGGGAAATGTATTGTATTTTTTTTTAAATTAATTAATTTAATATAATTAAGACATAGTTACATGTGAAATGTTTCTCACCAATTATATTTTATAATGTAAGTTCACAAAACTGCTTACATTTATTGTAACAATATGATAGTAACTATTGTGTAAGGAAGAAGATATTATTGATGTGTTTTAATAAATGCCTTTCACAATTTTTCAAAATAAATGTGCATGATGTTTTTCCAGAATTTAAATTCATGATGTTTATACACAATATCGAGTTGGAGGAATTTGTGTTTGATAGTACACATATAACAATAAAATCTAACATATACATCTATACGATGAGCATTCACATCTAATATTACCTAACATCATCGAAGATAAACATCTAGTAATTACAACTAAAAACAATTAACAACATATAACTTACCATCATTATCATTTTCACCACCTAAAAACATAACATAAATACCATGATACCATTTTAAACATAATCATACCATCATAAACATAATGCCATGTCCCCACCCCTCATACCAATGATGGAGAGGACGCGACTAGGCTGCTCCTGCTATCAAATGGGAAATCTAACCCCATGAACATAAACATGAAAATGCATTGACATAAAAACATATACAAATGCATAAGACATGTAAATACAGAGCGGAATAAAAACACATTCATTCACTCATTCAACATGGTCATATTAATTCATAAAACAATAGTTTGTAGAGATTAAGCACAAGAATACTTATCTTCAAAAGAAGTTGGCTCGCAACTAGCTACGTCACTGCAACGTTCCACCCAACCATAGGCCAGTGTGCTCATCAATCTCTCAGCATCACTGCCATCCCCGATTTGGGCATGATTCCACAAGGCACCAGGGAACAATAGGCTCACACATAGACAAAACCATATGTTCATAGTCAAGCCAACACACCGTCATTAGAGGAAATTTGGGGTCTAAGATGGGCCTTATAAGAAAATGCGCCAACAATAAATTTTGTGAGTTGGAATTCAAGAAGCCATAGAATTTCAATAAAATGAGTCAACCATAATGGTTGAATTGATATATTTGTCATAAAATAAAACTACTCTTTTTGTTCGTATTTTTGACATATCTCCCTCTGTTTTTACTCAAATTTCAAGCGGGAGAGCTCGTTGGATGTGGTATTTAACTATGCATCCAACGAGTACCCACACTACATACTTTTTATGGACCCCTCTACCCCAAAAACAAGAAATACCTGAAAAAACATGATGATGATGTCATCATCACATTTTTTCAAGTATTTCTTGTTTTTGGGGTAGTGGGGTTCGTCAAAAGTATGCAATGTGGGTACTCGTTGGATGCAAAATCAAATTTTGCATCCAACGAGATTTTCTGCTAAGAATTTGAGTAAAAACATAGGGAGATATGTCAAAAATACGAACACAAAAAGTAGTTTTTTTCATTCTTCCTCCAAAATTAATAACTATTATTTTTTTATTTTCCTTAGGAGGCCCATTTTAGACCTCAAATTTCCTCTAATGTGGGTTTCACATGCTGCTAAGGAAACAAGGAAATATAACATGGAGGGGTCCTTGGTCTTACTCATCCAAGCCAAACCATACATCAAATGCACAGTCATCCAATTAATAGATGGTTCCTTGGACTTACTTTTCCAAGCCATCACAAGGATACACCCAACAAAAAAATATCATTACTGGTCTTATAGCTCAAAATGACACTTCTCTACCTATGACCACTTTCCCATGATTTCGTCGCATGTCGACACTTCCATGACGACACTTCATGAAAGTCACTGAAAAAACACCTAACTTGGAGGACCTATATCTTGCGTTCTGTAACTCCATTTGACCCCATATCTACACCGTTGGAAATATATTTCTGTTAGATAAAACTTTCCAGAAGACACCAAAGTCTGAAAATTCCCCAAAATACCCTAAAAATGAGTTTTTTTTTTCTATACGCTACTTTCCTTAAGGAAAACCCGCGTATGATACGTGAGTTGCTCTCTGTAGTACCCGCGTATGCTTTTATATGCGACTTTCTGTACTAGAAACCCACGTATACTTTTCGTGTATGCAACTCTCCAGTTATGCAACCCGCGTATGCCTTTTTAAAATGTCAAAAAACATTAATTTAATAATTCGGGTAGTTTGGGTAGTTATGCAACTGACTCCTTCAGTTGTAACTACTTTGTCTTCGCCCCTAACTCTTCTTTAAGCATATAAATAGAGGTAGGGAGGTCCATGAGAGGGGACTTGAATTTTTGCATTGTTATGCTGGAGGATTTGGAGCTCTCTTTTCCCACACCTTTGCCCTGGTGGTCATCCCCTTGTGTTGCAGAGCTTGGAGGCTGAGTTCCTTGGAGAACAGAAGCAGCAGAACCGGATCAAGGTTTCGTGAGGTGCCAAACTTGAAGAGAAGGTATACTTGTACTTGTTTTCAATATTAATAAAGATGTGATGTCCTTCTTCTTCCCTAAATCATTGTTCAATGTGTGATTGAATCTTTTTTTATGATCATATGATGATGCTATTCAGATAATTAGTTCATGTTTATTTGATTATCATTGCTTTATATATGGTCATAATGGTTTGAGGAAGGTATAATTCATTTTGCAGGTCTCTTGGAGCGAGAGGAGCAAGAAGAGGATTGAAGAGAAAGCTTGGACCAGCCTTCAGTTAATCAGGTGTGGACCTTTCTTATCTCTGATATTGCTTGTATTTACTTGCAGAACTATATGCATCCACCTTTCAACCCCAATATGTTGATGGCCTCTTAAACCCTAGCCATAGGACACTTTCCTTTACAACAAAATTGGCAACTCCACTGGGGATAGCCTTGTCTGTTTGGGGTTTCTCTTGATTTCTTTCAGCCTTTTTCATTGTTTTAGGTCCTTCTTTCCATTTAGGAATGCCTTATAGGTCTGATAGAACATCTCCCCTGCCTTCCTAAGGCATTGTTTGACCTTTTTTGGGATTTTTTCACCCATACGCGACTTGCAGACTGAACAGTCGCGTGTCTGGTTTGATACACGCAACTTGCTCTATTGTAAACCTGTGTATGATACACAAATTATTGGTCATACAACCCGCATATTCTTGCATACGCGACTTGCTGTATTAGCAACCTGCGTATGGCATGCGACCTGTCAGTAATGCAACCCGCGTATGGCCCTAAAATAGTGTTTTCCTCATTTTTTGTGGTTCTTTCTCTATTGTGGGCTGTTTGGTAGGTATTTTGGTGTCCTCTGTAGGTGCATGACTCCAGGGAGTTAGTGTCATCCCTTTTGGTTGTTCTTTATCCATGTGGTAAGCCTTTTTATAGCATTAGGGTTTATTCTTTGCTCTTTCCCCCACCTCCTTTGCTTGGTATGATTTTTGGCTTATGTTTCTGGTCAGCCTCCGTTAGTGATCTTTGTTTGATTTTAGAAGCTTGTTGGTGTTTGTTTCCTTCTTCTTTTGTTGGTTAACCTCACCGTGCCAAAGTAGTTGACTTGTCTCACATGCAAGCCTTCCTTCCAAGTAGGGTTTATACTGACTTTAGGGCATTCTAGAGTTTGTTTGGTGGTTGTATAGCAAAGTTCCTTTCGCTTTTTTCTTATTATCTTCATACTTTGCTTTGTAGGTAGTTTTTCTTTTGCATTTATAAAATAAAATTAAAAATAACGTATACTTGTTTTTGCTGCTTCCCCCCCCCCCCACCTCCTTCTTTGGCTTGACCTTGTTGGACAAGGTATTGAGCAGCCTTTGTTTGTAGGTTTAGATTGATACTTGGGACTTCTTGACCTTTGTTTATGTTAGTCTTAGTGCTCGGTCTCTTCATTCCAAAGTAGTTGGCTTGTTTACTTTTGTAATCCTTCTTTTTCAAGAGAGGTTGATATCTAACTTTAGGGAAACCTAGGGTTTGTTTGTGGGGTGTAGAGTAGTTGTCTATTTGCTTTTCTTACAGTAATTGCTTGCATTAGTTGATAGGCTGAATTTTATTTTGCATTTATAAAAGAAAAAGACAAAAACACATGTTTTCTTTATATGCATGTAGATTAGGTTTTTAGTCTAGATTGCATGGCATATCATTGTTTTTGAAAAAATAAAAAAGAGTTTGTTCTTTTGTGGTTTTCAAGTTTCTATTTGAAAATATAAAGAGAATAGTTTTTTCTTTTTGCATTTCATTTCTCTTTGCTTAGTCATTTTGTTTCAACTTTGAGTCAAAACACTACACAAGTTTCATGCCATTTACCCTCTGACTAAAAACAACCCTTAAAATAAATGATATAATTTAAAATTTACTAGTAAGTTTTATTTTATAGGGTCATACACCAACTAGCTCAGGCTAGACTTGTGGATTAGGGAGTTTTAACTCTCCACAAGTATTTAAATTTTAGACGTAGTTGGCCAATCAATAGGTAAATCCTTTTTTATGTTGATTGTATCTGGGAAGCTCCTCTCAAATGGGAGTTAAGCACGAGGCCGCGTGGAGACTTGTACTGAGGAGATACCCCTATGATTCCTTTTCAAAGCGTAGACCAAGGTTTTTACGCATCTGGGGATTCTGTCTTAGATATGGTTTCGGGCTCAGCTACCCTACCCATGCGTACGAATCAGGCTTGCGACTGTCCCCCTAGATTGTCAATATAGTTAAGGTAGCCTTTAGTCTCTTTGACATCTAGGGTTCATACACAGGTACACCAGAAGGCTATTTCTGGTTGACCTTGGACGGACTTGGAAGGTAACCCCGGTAGAAAGTGTGGGAGGGTGGTGGGTGATTCCTCTACTTGTGCCTAAGAACATCTACAGGGATGCCAAGTAACTGTCTATTAGCTTTCTTATGGAAAGCATATCTTATACCTGTTTGTATGTTTGGCTTTAAAAAAAAATTAGTGAGTGCTGTGTGGTTTGTTTGTACTTAGTGTGCCTTTAGGTGTGTGCTTTGTAATTTTGGTTGTTTATCAACCTCAGACTTTGTCTCCTAGTTTGAAACTATGGCTAACACCCCTTCGAACACCAACCAAGAGATCCCCATGCCCGGAACTCCTTGTACTATTCCTCTCACGGGGAATGTTGGTGTTCCCTTAATGGCCACCCTGAATCTACCTGGATTCAGCCTAGGGCTACCGGTGTGGTTGTTTTCCACTCCAACCATCCTGAATGCTCCTAATGCTTCTCAAGTAAGCTCCTTATATCAAGGGAATCAAAACACTGCTTCCCCTTCACCTGTAGTTGATTCTCCTCCTCCTTCTACCTCATGCGGTGATAGTACTGATACTAGTAACTGCCAGTCTAAAAGGAGTAAAGGAAGGAGGAATAGGAAGAAGGAACATAAGCAAGGGGGCACCCATTCAACCTCTGCAAGTCAAGTTTAACCTCACCATCCAGCATCTGTTGTTCATGCTGGGGGCACCTATCCAACCTCTACAGGTCATGTTGGATCTAAGCACTCAACCTCTGCAATTCAAGTTGATCTTCACCATTCAGCATCTGTTGTTCATGCTGGTGGGATCCTTCCAACCTTTCCAGGTCATTTCGGATCCAGTCACTCAGCCTCTGTGGTTCATGCTAAGGGCATCCATTCAACCTATGTCATTCAAGTTGAACCTCCCCATCTAACCTCTGTAAGTCATGTTGGATCCATCCACCCAGCCTCTGTTGTTCATGCTGGGGGCACACACTCAACTGCTACAAAGCATGTTGATCCTAACCATTCAACCTCTGTTGTTCATGTTGGTGGTGCCCATCCAACCTCTGCAGGTCATGTTGGATCCAGTCTCTCAACCTTTGCAAGTCATGCTGGGGGCAGTCTCTCAACCTCTGTAAGTGATGCTGGGGGCAGTCTCTCAGCCTCTGTAGTTCATGCTGAAGACAATCTGTTAGCCACTGCGAGTCATGTTGACACTGTTGAAAAGACTACCCGTTCAAAACACAAGCCTAAGTTTCCTTGTAAGCTTTGTGAGGGAGACCACCTTACTTATAAATTCCCTTCTATCGTGGAGGTGCGAAGAGTTTGGTTTCATGGTCATCCCACTTTTGAACATCCTGAAGTATCTCAACAACTAGCCTCTCTTAGTCAGGTTGGACCTAGTCACCCAGCCTCTGTAGTTCATGCTGGGGGAAAACTCTCATCCTCTGCAAGTCATGTTGAGAGAAAATAGTCAGCCACTGCTAGTCATGTTGACACTGTTGAGAAAACTGGTCATTCAAATTGCAAACTTAAGTTCCCTTGTAAGCTATCCGAGGGAGATCATCTTACTCACCAGTGCCCTGCTATTGCAGAGGTGCGAAGAGTATGGTCCGAGACTCAAGAATTTCCTTCTCCTAGACAACCTATAGTTTCTCAACAACCTGCTCAACCTTTGGTTGATCAAGTGGTTGAACAAATCTCAGATTTGGTCGATCCCACTATTCTTTTGGAGAGTGATCCTGATGTGATTGAACCAATGTCATATTTGGTCAATCCCACTCTCCCTTCGGAGAGTGACTTTCACGAAGCGGTTGAATCGATGCCATTGTCGATCAATCCCACTCTTCCTTTGGAGAGTGAAGTGTCTGCTAGTCACATTTTCTTCACTGCCAGTTCAGAACTTACTGAACAAGGGGGCATTGAACTTGTTTCGGATCAACCCCCACCAAGCTCTCGGATTGCTTCCTTTGATTGGGATAGCCTAGTTGAGCCGCGCCTTCCTTCTGATGCACCTTTCCAGATAAAGGTCAAAGTTGAACCTTACACGATTGCTCCTTGTATTGTTGATGAAGGAGCCTCAGTTAGTATTTTTCCTACTCGTGCTTGGCAAGGCATGGGATCTCCCAGCCTTGTGTCGACTGCTAGTCAGTTACTGTCGTTTGATAGAAGAACTTGTGTAGCCTTGGGAATTCTTTCTCAAACACCTATTACTTTGGGTGGGAAGACCGTCTTAGTTGACTTCATGGTGATAGAAGACCCCTTGGACTTCAATATGCTCCTTGGATGTGATTATGTCTATGCCATGCAAGCTGTGGCGTCAACATTCTTTCGTGTGATGTACTTTAATCATGGCGAAGAAATTGTCACTATCGATCAGTTGGATTTTCTTGATCTGTCTCCTAACCCAACTAGAGACCAAGTCTTTCCTTTATTGGTTCCCAGTGTTTCTATGGACACTAACCCGCCACAGGTGCGCTATGTGGCCTCTTGTCCTTTGTGTTCAATTGCTACTGAGAAGAAGCCTCTGTTTTCATGCTTACCTTCTCAGTACTTGGTCCCAGCAGTTGACTGGGTGAGTCATCCTATACAGACTATAGAGCCTTCTCTCCACTCTGTCAATCCTTTTGAAAGTTTAGACATGTGTCCTATCTCAGATGATCTCCTTCCTTCGGATGAAGTCTTCCTAGAGTCTTTGATACAATCTAATCTTCTGTTGGATGTTGGTTCAGTTGTGACTAAGTCTAACCATGATTTTCCTAGTAAGCCTGACCTTTCTTCTTATATTGGTCTTGTTGAGTCTTTTGTTTCTTCCTTCAAACAGCAAGTCAGTGATCCTAATGAGTTTGATTTTTCTTATGAATTTTTCGACTCCTGTGATACTGAGTTTGTTCCTACAGACTCTATCTCCCTTGTTTATTTTTTCTCTCCTTTTGAGGTTGATCTTACCGATTATAAACCCTCGAGTCTTGGTTCGATAGAAACTTCTTCGGTTTATTCTGCCTTGACTTTACCTTTTATAGAAGATAGCAAAGTCACATGTGTTTCTTCCAAAGTGACCCACATCAGATCGTTTCTTCTGAATATGATCCTCATGTTGTTGTTTCTTGGAGACAACATTTGTAGTTGGATTCACAACTGCTTACTGGCCTCACCTTGTTATTCAAGTTGTAATTGCGTTTGCATGTGCCTTGCTCGCGCTTATGAGCCTGATGCCGACTTCCACGCTTTTAGCTCTTTGTATAAGCCCTTATCTTTGTTTTCATAGTCGCTAAGCCTTATATCATTTTTCCTTTGCAACTTGACACCTTTTACCCTGAGGAGACATTCCCCGAGTGTCCTTATCTTGCTCACTTTCCTTGCATTATGCATAGGTTTGTTCCTTGCACTTGGAACTAGTTTTGTCTGCCTATGACACTCGTCTCCTCGCATTTAGAGAATTCTTTCTGTTCTCCTTCGAGCTCGTTAAAAACAGTAAGGAGGCCGTGAGTTTACTTTTTCGGACTCATTAAAACTTCACAGGAAAGATTTTGAGTTTCTTTCGGCCCAGGTCTAACTCCTCAAAATAGACTTGACTGCCGAGTAAACTTGTCCATTTAGGCTCGTTAAGAATATGTGAATGGGCATCCACATTGGTGGTAGGTTATCTCTTTCTCGGACCATGTGGAATACTACAAGAAAGGAACACTCTCTTTTCTTCGTAATTGAGAAGAGTATTCTCAGGCATAGGTTTATCGCTTTTCCAGACCTAAGGGACTAAACTTACGAAAAAGGAACCCCCGGTATGAGCTTAGTTTTCTCTTTTTTGTGCTCTGGACCAAAACATGAAAAAGATTCTGAGTGTACTTTATGTCTTTGTCATGCTCGTTAAACACTAAAGAACAAAGCATAGAGTTTATTGTTGTAAGCCCCATTTCTTGTAATCAAATGGATCTTTCCGAGTGATCTTTCCTTCCTTCACACTCGTAAAACTCAGGCTATATGCTGCTTTTGAAGGAGCGTTGGGTAGGTGGTAATTTAACCTTTTTCGGACCTTCCTGACTAAGTACAAAAAAAGTGCACCTTTTCTTCTTCGAAAGTTAAGAGAGTTCTTCTTTTGTATGTTTTATACTTTTTCGGCCTCAGGAGACTAAATTGTACGAAAAAAGGACCCCCCTGGAGTCTTCTTTGGAGTTTTCAGACTCTCTAAACTATGAAAACACCATCGATCATGTACTAGTCCGGGCTCGTAAAACCCATGAATTAGTGCTTTATCAAGCATTATTCTTTCTTTTCTTCGAGCTTGCCAAAAATGAAGAAGGTCCCGAGTTTGCTTTCTTGGACTCGTTAAACCTTTACAAGAAAGAGGGGAAGGGAAGTTCATTCACATGTTTTTTACATCATGGCAGCAAGTCTTGTTTCCTTGAACAAAGCACCATTTTTGAGTCTATCAAACAGTTGGGTCTTAGTATTTTGACCTTATCTTGATTCAGAGTTTCTTACTCCTCCAGTTGGTCTCTTTTCCAATTATATGGGGAATCTGTCAATGTCTCCTACATTGCAGATTTGTTTCGTTGGTCCTTTTGGTGTCAAAATCTTCCTAACTCACTTTTGTGTCATGCTCACTATTCAAGGATTAAACCTTTGTTATCCATTCTGCAGTTGCCTTGACCTTTTGTGTCGACCATTCCCTGGTATCAGTTCATCACATCATGTCTTCGGCGTTCCTTGTCGTGAAATTTAGTACCAATTCTAGATCCAATTAGTCTTTGAATTACCTCGTGTTGGATGATGAAGGATTCCTTAATGCCTTCCTTCCAATAGATCTCTTCCTATCAACTGCAACACATCTTGCTCTGGGAACGAGATTTAGAGTTTTATGACAGTACCTTGGGGATTTTTGTCATCAATGGCAATTTCCCTCACTATTGGGTTGTGGGAATATCTTAATGTCTCCTACTCAATGGATTCTTCAAGTGTTCGACTTCAAGTCCTTGTAATCACACTTGTTAGAATGTACTAGGTACCTTGGGGACCATTTTCATTAATGGTGGTTTCCCTCACGTTTCTTAATGGTTCTCCTTATTGACCGGTAATCAAACGGTTTCCTCCATGTTCGACTTCAACTCCCTTTATTCGCATGGTCAGGATTCGTACCTTTTTCGGGCGGTTTGGATTGAAGACCTTGGGCCGACAGTAGCATTGTCATCTTTTTCTATTGCCCAAGTTGCACAAGACCTTGTTACACTTTATATGACATTTTGCTGAGACATAGATCCACCTTGTATTTTTGTGGCTATGATCAATTGTTGAGCATGGATCCACCTTGTTCATTTGTGGCCATGACTCCTTTAGATTTGATATGGTGCCTTTTTGCATATTGAGCAACCATGATAGTTTCATCAATTATACATATGTTGGATCCGCCTTATTTCTTTATGGCGATGTTTTGTATATGGACTTGTATGTCCCAGAGATCAGTTTTTCTGACATTTATCTCTCTTTCAGGTACCTTTGTTCGAGCCTTTTGATCTTGGATTCTCTGCTCTCTCCATACTCAGTTGTTTCCTTTATAATGTATTTCAGCTATCGTCTTCCCCTCTAACTTCACACATTAGGGGGCATCTGTTATAGATCAAAATGACACTTCTCTTCCTGTGACCACTTTCCCATGATTCTGTCGCATGTCGACACTTCCATGACGACACTTCATGAAAGTCACTGAAAAAACACCTAACTTGGAGGACCTATATATTTAGTTTTGTAACTCCATTTGACCTCATCTCTACACCGTTGGAAACATATTTCTGTTAGCTAAAAATTTCCAGAAGACACCAAAGTCTGAAAATGCATAGAAATACCCTAAAAATGAGCGTTTTTTGTCTATATGCGACTTACCTTAAGGCAAACCCGCATATGATACGCGAGTTGCTCTTTCTGGTACCCGCGTATGCTTTTATACGTGACTTTTTGTACTAGCAAACCACGTATACTTTTCGTGTACGCGACTGTCCAGTTATGCAACCCACATATGCCTTTTAAAAATGTCAAAAAACATGAATTTAATAATTCGTGTAGTTTGGGTAGTTATGCAACTGACTCCTTCAGTTGTAACTACTTTGTCTTCACCCCTAACTCTTCTTTAAGCATATAAATAGAGGTAGGGAGGTCCATGAGAGGGGACTTGAATTTTTTCATTGTTATGCTAGAGGATTTGGAGCTCTCTTTGCCCACACCTTTGCCTTGGCAGTCATCCCCTTGTGTTGCAGAGCTTGGAGGCTGAGTTCCTTGGAGAAGAGAAGCAGCAGAACCGGATCAAGGTTTCGTGAGGTGTCGAACTTGAAGAGAAGGTATAATTGTACTTGTTTTCAAGATTAATAAAGATGTGATGTCCTTCTTCTTCCCCAAATCATTGTTCAATGTGTGATTGAATCTCTGTTTACGATCATATGATGATGTTATTCAGGTCATTAGTTCATGTTTATTTGATTATCATTGCTTTATATGTGGTCATAATGGTTTGAGGAAGGTATAATTTGTTTTACAGGTCTCTTGGAGCGAGAGGAGCAAGAAGAGGATTGAAGAGAAAGCTTGGACTAGCCTTCAGTTAATCAGGTGTGGACCTTTCTTATCTCTGATCTTGCATGTATTTAGTTGCAGAACTATATGCATCCACCTTTCAACCCCATTATGTTGATGGCCTCTTAAACCCTATCCATAGGACACTTTCCTTTACAACAGCTGGGTAAGGGCCAAACATCCTATCAACCCAAAAATAGAAATGTCAATTGGGGAAAAACACCCTGAGTGAACAATACGGTCCCATAAAATGTTTAGTGGATCCACTAAGGAAAACAACCTCTACAAACCCTCATATTGTAGATCTGAATTCAAGAAAACATCTATGGCCACCACGGGAGAAAAAATGACCCCCCCAAACCCACGGATCGTGAATCTCCTCACGCCATTCACACAACAACAACAAAATGGATTTCCCAACTTGGAGAAAGTGAGGAAAATGCCAAAATACATGAGGGAAGATCCCAACTTGCTCATAGAGGCAAAACGACCACCTCAAACCCAAAATCATGGCCCATTCTCCCAGCAACACATAAAAGAAATTATTAGCATGGGAAAAAGAAGAAAACGACCCAAATCATGAGGGAGAAAAAAAGTACCCCCAACAAACACTAAAATGTGAATCTCTCCTGCATATCCACTCATCATTCCAGAAATGACTTCCCAACCATGGATAAACATGGGAAAACTACAAAATCATGAAGGGGAGAGTTAATCCCCCTTCCTGCTACGTGAGAGATCCCACCTGTGTGAGAATGGGTAAAGAAAATGAAAGACATCGGTGCCTAATGTCTTGGACATTCCTTCCCAAGAATTTACTTTCCCCACAACTCAAAAACATGTTTCCCAAAGATTGATGGCTTCTCCAATTCAAATTTGACCTCCATACCCTTCCCATCCCAAGGCAATAACTTCATTTACCAACTTAGATCACTGGGCATAAAAGGAAAAAAGATAAGTTTACCATTTTATGGATTTCCTCCCCTTAGATATTTGGCTTTTCCCCATGGCCCAAGGGCTTGATTATTTCCCCTTCCCTATTCCTTGTGAAATCATGCCCCCATATCTTTAACATTGTGGCACATAGCTAGTTGTGGTATTTTTATTAATTTGAATTTTACATGATGTCTCAAGCATATCATGGGCTAGCACATAAACCATCGACATCGATTTTAATCATTGATACATAAGACACTAAATCCATGGTGGGGCCTTTTCCTTGGGCTCCACACCATGATCAAATAAAAATATTTACATCATATGCAATTCAATACCACAAGGTCAAAAACAGGGTGTTACATTCCCCTCCCCCTTCAAAAAAACTATCCTCAGTGCTTTACAAAAATTTAACAATTGCTACACTAGCACCTCCCTCAGTGCTTTGTAAAATTGAACCAAAACTAGGTGTTCCCATCGCATGGAATCCTCTAGCTCCCATGTAGCCTCTTTAGTACCACAGTGCTTCCCCTGCACCTTTATCTGTCCAATGGCATCATCTATAACTCTTCCAAGTCCTTGATTGCATGCATCAACACACACCATAGGATCTTTTTCTGGTCTTGAAGAATCCTTCTCCTCAGCTTGGAACATGTCCAGTGTCTTTGGAAACCAACAATACCTATGCTCAAGCCCCAACAATGGGTCAATTCCCATGTTAGTATTCACAATATTTTCCCAAAATCAGAGATGAATCACATGGACATGTATATTGACATAAAATCAACAAGAAGTTTCCAAGTGAACCAAATAATTATCTTGCACACGTATCTTCTTTTGGTTCCACAGGTGTCCGACTGGGCTTTATACAACTATGGCACTCACAACACTTCCCCACCCCACACCTGGGTGTGCATTAAAGGGTAGCCAAAATTATGTAAGCCTTAGATCACCTTAAAATACCTCTTAACCGAGGTCTGACAGCTCCGTTGTTGAGCCCAACACCTCTTCGGGTGCTTCAATGGCAGTTTTGTTCAAGAGCCTGCACCTCCTCTAGGTGATTCTTTTCCGAACACCATAATGAATTTAATTCATGTCAGATTCATTCCTATAGGATGCAATATGTAACAAGATTTTCAAAAACCATGGCTGCATCATATGCTCACGTATATTTAAAGAAAATCAATAAAAACAAAAGTTTGATAAGTAACCCAAAATACTTATCTGTATAACATCTCCCAACTGATATCTGTTCAATCATGCTTCAGAGACTAACACCTCCTTGGGTGGTCAATGGAAGCTCTATTTTAGGGGCTTGGCACCTCTTCTAGTTCTTACCAATGCTTAGATTCTTCCTTTCCAGTCAGCATAACAGACTGTATAGCATCTCTCAACCAAGATCTGGTCAGCCTCGCTTTAGAGCCCAACAGCTCCAGGCTCCTTGGGTGCTTAATGACATCTCTAGCTTAAGTGCCTGGAACCTCCTCCAAGTGCTTACTAATTCTCATGTGCTTCCTTTATAGACATCATAATACCTGAAGTTATTCTCTTCACGGTTCCCCCACTCTCATGATAGTCCCTTGATGGCGTGAATGTGTGTGGAAAGAAGTCTAACAGGATGTCTTACACCCTGGGCATCCCTAGTGATGCATACTGGTGCCTAGCTAGTAGGGGGGAGAAGCTATCTACGCAAGTACATCCTTCCAGAGGAGCCATGTACTCCCTGTACATGTTCTCATCATCTCACCTGCATTACATATAAACATGCATTTTACATCATAGGTCATTATAAAATTTCAATCATAGGTTTCCAAACATATTCCAAACACATCCCTTCGAGAAGCATGTAGAACCTGTAAATACCTTCGAGGACCCATGTACATCCAATACATATTTTCATAATCTCACCTGCGTTACATATAAGCATGCAGTTCATATGAGATGTCATCATAAAAAAAATTGCAATTATATGTTTTCAAACCTATCCCAAACACATCACTACGATAAGCTATCTATCCAAGTACATCATTCTAAGGATCTATGGACGTCCAGTACATATTTTCATCATCTCGAGGAGCCATGTCTGTCTAGTACATAATTTCATGAAAATATGTACATCCAGTACATATTTTCATTCTGAGGAGCCATGTACATCCAATACATAAACATGTAGTTTACATCAAATGTCATTATAAAATTTCAATCATAGGTTTCCAAACATATTTCAAACATATCCCTTCGAGAAGCTATGTAAACCCTGTACATCCCTTTGAGGAGCCATGTACATCCAATACATATTTTCATCATCTCACTTGCATTACATACAAGCAAGCAGTTTTTATGAGATGGCATCATAAAAATAATTTCAATCATAGGTTTTCAAACCTATTCCAAACACATCCCTCCGAGAAGCAATGTATCCAAGTACATCCTTCCGAGAAGCCATGTACACCCAATACATCCTTTCGAGGAGTTATGTATCCCAAACACATCCTTTCAAGAAGCTATGTACTCCAAGGGCGTACTTCCATCATCTCACTTACGTTACATACAAGTATGCAATTTACATGAGATGT
The DNA here is from genome assembly GCA_001517045.1 of Pseudotsuga menziesii. Classification (NCBI taxonomy): domain Eukaryota; kingdom Viridiplantae; phylum Streptophyta; class Pinopsida; order Pinales; family Pinaceae; genus Pseudotsuga; species Pseudotsuga menziesii. The sequence goes on along the minus strand of LPNX010858733.1, from coordinate 259,522 downwards.
CATCATAAAATTTTAGTCATATATTTTCAAATCTATTTAATGCATTCATGATTTCCCAAATATCAAAAAATCAATAACATTGATAGTCAAATAAAAATATGAGTTCACAATTCTGCTTCCTGTAGAAAATCAGATTTTTGCAACCATGAGGTCATCCTCATACTGTTTGGCTTTTTGCAAGCAGGAGCACTCATCCCCTACTTACGCATGTTTCCCAAAACCTGGACATCCACATACAACATGTCATCCTGACACAATTTTAAATCAGACAAACAATCGTAGTTATTCAACAGGAAACTTCCATCATTAAGCAATGCAAGATAAACATATCCATGGTTATCATGATTCAAAACCATCACAGGAGATCACAGTCTCCCATTATCAATAGAAAAACTTGCAATCTGAAGTTTCAAAATATGTTCTCTGTCATGAGATCCTTCTCATGGCACATGGCATCTTCCTTCCCTGGGTTTCATTAAGCACAACCATACTGCTCTACTCAATTCATTCTACCTGTAGTATTCAGGAAGTCCTCATATGTATTCCCATACACACAAGGTTCATTTCCTCATGGAACTACAAGTTCACATGCAGGCTTCCTCAACCTATACATAGACTACACTTTACAAACAAAATCTTCTTCAGTGAACTTCTTGAAATACCCTGCAAGTCCCAATAAATATCTTACATCTGTTAACTTTCTTGGTGTAAGCCAACTCATCATGGCCTCAATCTTTTCAGGGTCTCCCGATATTCCTTTATCTGAGATAATGTGACCCAAATGATGAATTCTATCTTCATAGAAGTCACATTTTCTCAAACCTGCATACAACTTATGCTTCCTGAACAATTTCAAAGTCAACCTCAAATGTTCCACATGTTCTTCCTCATTCTTAGAATAAATAAGAATGCCATCAAGGAGAAAAAGCCTACTAACATGTCCAGAAACTTATTGAAAACATTATTCATGAGGCACATAGATGTAGTTGGTGCATTTATGATACCACTAGAACATCATAAGATCCATACCTTACTATGAAGGTTGTGTTATGAACATATTCATCCTTGACTCTTACCTGATGGTCACCAAACCCCAAGTCAAGCTTGGAAAATACCTTTGATCTTCTCACTTGATCAAAGAGGTGATCGATCCTAGGAAAAGGATACTTGTTTTTCATAGTGACTTTGCTTAGCTATCTGTGATTAATACACAACCAGAGTATATCATCTTTATCCTTCTTAAACCAAACTGGTGCTCCCCACAGGGACACACTTGGCCTGATATAGTTATTTTCCCACAACTCTTGCAGCTGCATCTTCAGCTCTAGCATTTCTGGTGTACTCACCCTGTAGGGTGTCTTGGACACTGGTTCTTTACTTGTCACAAGTTCAATCATGATATCAATGTCCCTCTTTAGAGGAAACCATGGAATTTCATCTAGAAGAACATCCTTGAATTCCTGCAACACATGAAATCCCTCCAACCTAGGAGTATCATTCTCTACTACCTACAAAACATGAGCTACATACACTCTACAACCTTTCCCCTAGAACTTCTTCAGTTGCATTGCTGAAGAATTCCTTCCAGATATCACTTTTGCAAAGCCTTCCATAACCCTTAGGTGGCCTTTTTCATCCAAGAGCTCAAAATTATTGTTGTAACAATCAAGCTTTGCTCTATGTGATTTTGACCAATACATTCCAATGAGTATATCATAGGATCCAAGTGGCAGAACATTCAGAATTGCATAGGTGACCAACCCATCCATGGTCAATGGAAATTTCCTTACCACCTCACTGAATTTCTTCTTGATTATAGTGGCTAGTTGGACTAACCATGATCTCCTATGCTTTGACTTCTTCAAAGTGCACATCTCACAAGCCTAGGGGTGATATAGCGAGTTAATCCTGAATAGAAATAATCTGCTCAGCAATCTCACCCTCAACTTCCACCATAGTTGATTGATGATCTGCCTTTGCTGATTTAGGAGGTGAGAAGGTTTGAAAATTTTCCACCTTTGGTCAAGCTTCACATTCTTCTTGTGAGAATTTATTGCACTCCCTTCCATCATAGGCTGATCACATTTTTGAAACAATATATATCCTTCCTATGCCATGACATATTTCTTTCCTTGTCTGTCAACAAAACTATTATCAAAATATGCAAGTTCCTTCCCCTGCTTCTTCATTTACCTATGTGGAAACCTTACAAGGTTCAACACATGTTATTCTTGCAGATATACACAGTTCATCAATGATAGAAACATTTAATTTCTTATCTCCCATTGACTTTCTTATCATCTTCAACCGACTGTCTCAGGGGGACGATGAGAGTCAAGGGGGCTTGCATTCCTTTGTTTCATCCAATTCTCCAACTTTCCCCCAATCAGGTTTCCTTCCAACATGTTGACAAAATTATCCAATTTTTCCCAACATGCATCGGTAACTTCACCCGATTCCTTCCGATCGAATTGTCCGCTGTAATTCCCCCTTTTTGGAATTTTATTAAAATGCCCAATTTTCCAATTTTTTCACAATTTTGGCTCTTGACTAGTTTTGATGTCTAGACCTCCAAATTGACCCAAATGCTTCCAAATTTTATATGAAGGTACATGAATGATAATATAACTTAAATATCATTCTCATGTATGTTTTGTGACCTCCCAATTACTTTAAAAAACTTGTTTAATGTTTTGTTCAAAGTAGGAGTCTTTACTAGCAAATTGGGGCTCCAATTCCCCCCGGGTAATTGCCGGAAATGGCTTCACAAATGATCCCAAAGTCACTCAAATTTATTAAAAGAGGATTCTTATGTGTAAGGGACCTTTTAAAATTCTCATATGCATCATGTTTCAGTTTATACAGTCTATTATGACTCTTTCCAAAACAACTCCCAAGTCACAATTTCGACCCTTGGGGAAAATGCACCAAATCTTCTCCCAAAGCAATAAAAATGAGTAAAATGGCTTCCAATTCTTAAGTAATGAACATGAGACTTCAAATGAAAATTAATTAAAGTCCATCCATCATACATTTATCAGAGATAAATTCCTCCATTCGAAATAATAAGCATTACCATGGCATATATCAAAATAGAGTTGAAATGGTCATTGCTTTCTCATTAAAACTCATTTTGACATACAAATATTGGTAATTTCGACTTGAAAATTTTTGAGAATTAATAAAATATAATATTTAACTTATTCCAATCATAAATTGATAATAAAAGGCTCTCCCAATTTTATATCATCAGCATTACAATGGTTCACAACAAGATAGTGGGGAAATGACACTATTTCTTCATTGTTCAACATTTTTACATGAATTATTTTGGGTATTTCGACCTGAAAGTCTGACAAAAATGAAATATATATCATATAAATCAAAACATAATACAATTATAATTATAATCTTCCCCAAAGATATCAATAGCTCACCCAAAGCACAATCCCTCCATTAGCATGAATATGGTGTAAAAACTGGAAATAGTTGAGAGAGAGTGCTGCAATAGAAGAATCCACATTATTTATTTTAGCTTACACCTACAAATAAGACTCCATTAAATCTCCATGAAATACCTGAGTGTCCTTTCCAAACACCAACTAGGATGGGAATCTTTCACCCTCGAAATTGGCTTAAGCAAGAAAACTAGTCATCCACTAGCTCTCACAATTCACAAATGACAATTTCACAAATGAGCAAAAGCCTCTTCTCATGGCTGATACCTATATTTTATAAACATTATTGGTATTCTAAGGTTCCAAATCCATCCATAAACCAAATCCAAGTTGAATTGGTGTGGCTACTCATGCTATGCCATGTGGCCTCTCTCTTAACCTTCCCTCTTCTCCCAAATTTGAGTAGGAGCCTCTTGGCCTTCTCCAACTCCCAATTTCGACATCCAATATGCTCTATTCAGGCCTGAAATGTCAGTTTTTCATTATTTTAGACTTCATGTCTGACTTGGGTCATAACTGTCATAGAATCTCCATCATTGGTGTCATAGCTGTCATAAATGTAAGGGGAATCTAGCCAAGTGTCCATGAAACTCCCATTTGGCTCTTCATCTCCCATGTAAGTTACAATTCATCCCAAATTAGACCTATGAAGCATATGTACAAGTATATTAACATTATAATCCATACAAAAACATTAGGCTTCCCATATATTCAAATTTGCCAGAGAAAGATACCATTTAACATAGGAATTCTAGCTAGTGTGGGCCCCATAGTCTCCATGTGTCTTCATGCTCTATTGCCACTTCCATTTTCTATTTTATTTATTTAATAAGATAAATTATTAAATATTTATCCCCTTATAGTGTCTAAACATCATTTATTATCCCCCTTATTCCAAATATCAAAGATTCCACCCCCAACCTAGGAAACTAGTGATTTTCCACCTTGGCAATTATTTGAATTTTAGCATCCATTTGACAAATTTCATGAATATGGAAAATGTGATTTGGCCATTGTGACCCAATTCCAAATTTGGGACATTACAAATACTCCCTTCCCAATATTGCTTGTCCTCAAGCAATTTCAAACATGGTTGTTGAAGAACCTGCTTTCTGTATGATTCTTTGAAGTTGCCACTAAGCTTCCCACTTTGAGTCTTTGAGATTCCATGTAGATTTCAGAGAGGAACCACCATGCTTGCTGCTGCACTACTCTGATTAAAATCACCTTATTATGTGGGGAATCCATCTCCCATACTGCTTGTTTCCCAAATAATTTGAAATCAATCGGACTAAAAACTATACCAGGGTCCCATTGCTTGCATTGCACTCCAATAATTAAGAGTGTTCTCCAACCCATACCATTTGAAAAGAGAATTCCTGGATCCCTTTTTTTGTATGCATTCTTCCAAAAATCATGAGTGCATAATATATATCATCAAATTATATAAAAACATAATAAGAATGTACATCAAGGAGGTGCCTCACCAATAAATCATGAAAGTGCTTATACCTCCCAATGAGTAGACTACCATTTTCCAAGTGCATACAATATTCAAGTGACCAATCAAATCTGCTCCAATGACATAGGTGAGGATGCCATGTCTCATTATGCTGCTAAAATATATATATAATATGCATCAATATAATAAGCCACGGGTTCTTTCATCCAAGGAGTGAATGAAGAACCTCCACCAAAATCTGAACCAAATAATGAGCAAAGAAAACATGAAGACTTCAAGTGGATCAAAGAAGTCTCATCAATACACCCATGAATATGTATATCATCATGAAATAATAGAGGATTTTGCTGCCAATAATAATGTTCCTCAATCATATCCCTATTCACCCAAGTGTTGGATGAAGTTCCTCCAACATCAAATGAAGCAAGTGTTGAGCAAGAAAAACCATGAGCCTTCAAGTTACTCAAATGAACATCATAAGTGCACCCATGTAGATGTGTATAATCATAATGTAAACAAGGATGCTGCTGAAAATTTAAATAATATGGTTCTCTAATAATTACATCATCAAAAGGAGAAATAGAATTTCCATGCTCTTCATGTGGCACCATCAAAAAGAAGCCTTCCACCCCTACTTCATTAGGATGACTGCTGCAAAATTTAGAAGTGTAGGATATATGAGAAAGAACCAACTCACCCAAATGGTCAGTAAGTGAAAAATTTTCATAATGTGAAGTATACATAGGGGTAGAATTATTCACCTCCCTAGAAAATGCAAAAATTTCCTCATGGGTTGGTTCCAAGGTGGTGGAATTATGCACTTCTTCAAAAATTGTGTAACCATTTTCAAGAGGCAACTAAAGTTCCTCTTCCACCATTACTAGTGATTGGATATCATCACTATAATCCTCAAGCACATCAAGAACCTGCAATTTTTCATGTTTCTCATGATCCATCATTTCATGAGAATCCTCTAAGCAATCTACCTTATGAAAATCTAAAACATCAGAGGAAAAAAAAGTGTCTTGCAACTTTTCAAGAATTTGCTCATTTTGAATTGTGAGCTTATCAATAACTTCATTATTCTTCAAGTAGGATTCATGTAACCATTCAACAAGCTCAATGACATGAAATTACCTTTGAGGTTGCACATTGCTATTTGGATCTTATTTTCATTCATCTTTAAGGACCCTTCAAGAAAATGAGGCTCTTGCAAATGAACCTCCTCATCTTCTTCCTTCTTGCTTGGACCAACTTCATGAAGCTCAAGTGGTTCTGGGGAAGTTGATCTTATTTCTTCTTCAACCGCTACAAGGTATTCATTTTCAGGTTTAATGGAATTTTGGCTTGCACAACACTTTCAAAATTGATCTCTATGTCACCAACATAGAGGTGTGAGCACCCATCAGTAGGTACTCCTTCATAGTTCAAGCATCAATCAGTAGATGCTCTTTGGTCCATTTCCCGAGTAGAATTTTTTTCAGAATGATATTCAATAGTTTCAAGGTACTCTTCTTCCTTCTCATGTGATGTTTCCTCATCTTTTTCAAAGTCATTTGGGAGTGAATTTCGATTCTCTTCATGTAATGCATTTTCTTCTTCACCACACATAGAAATTTGTAGCTCCTTGGTATCCTCCCTACTTGTGCATTGATTATTATTCCTTAATGAGTTCTTATTTGAATTATTTTTTATAAATTCCTTCAACCAATCATTAAGGTCTTCACAATGAATAGTTTTATGTGCCAATTTGAATGCTTGCTTAACTTGCTTGGACATATCATCACCACATGGCTTAATGAATTTATTCAATTCATATATACCCTAAATACATTCAGTAGGTTCCAATACCATGCTCTAATACCACTTTAATGTTCTCTTTTTGGAATTTTATTAAAATTCCCAATTTTCTAATTTTTCACAATTTTGGCTCTTGACTAGTTTTGATGTCTAGACCTCCAAATTGACCCAAATGCTTCCAAATTTTATATGAAAGTACATGAATGATAATATAACTTAAATATAATTCTCATGTATTTTTTTTTACCTCCCAATTACTTCTGAAAACTTGTTTAATGTTCTGTTCAAAGTAGGAGTCTTTACTGGCAAATTAGGGCTCCAATTCCCCTTGGGTAATTGCCGGAAATGGCTTCACAAATGATCCCAAAGTCACTTGAATTTATTAACAGAGGATGGTTATGTGTAAGGTACATTTTAAAAGTCTCATATGCATCATGTTTCATTTTATATAGTCTTTTCTGACTCTTTCCAAAACAACTCCCAAGTCACAATTTCGACCCTTGGGGAAAATGCATCAAAACTTCTCCCAATGCAATAAAAATGAGTAAAATGGCTTCCAATTATTAATTACTGAACATTAGAATTTAAATAAACATTAATTAAATTCTATCCATCATACATTTATTATAGATACTTTCCTCCATTCGAAATAATAAGCATTACCATGGCATATATCAAAATAGAGTGGAAATGGTCATTGTTTGCTCATTAAAAGTCATTTTGACTTACAAATCTTGGGAATTTAGACTTGAAAATTTCTGAGAATGAATAAAATATAATATTGAACTTATTATAATCATAAATTTACATCAAAGGCTCTCCCAATTCAAAATCCTCAGCATTACAATGGTTCACAACAAGATAGTGAGGAAACGACACTATTTTTTCATTGTTCAACATTTTCACATTAATTATTTTGGGTATTTATACCTGAGATTCTTCTAAAAATTAAATACAGATAATATAAATCATAAAATAATATAATTATCATTATAATCTTCCCCAAACAGATCAATAGCTCACCCAAAGCGCAATCCCTCCATTGGCATGAATATGGCGTGAAAACTGGAAATAGTTGAGAGTGAGTGCTGCAATAGAAGAATACACATTCTTTAATATATATTACACCTAAAAATAACACTCCATTAAATATCCATGAAATACCTAAGTGTCCTTTCCAAACACCAACTAGGATGGGAATCTTTCACCCTCGAAATCGGCTTAAGCAAGAAAACTAGTCATCCACTGGCTCTCACAATTCATAAATGACAATTTCACAAATAATAAAAAGCATATTATCATGGATGATCCCTGTATTTTATAAAAATTATTTGTATTCTAATTTTCCAAATCCAAGTCGAATTGGTGTGGCTGCTCATGCTATGCCATGTGGCCTCTCTCTTAACCTTCCCTCTTCTCCCAAATTTGAGTAGGAGCCTCTTGGCCTTCTCCAACTCCCAATTTCGACCTCCAAGATGCTCTATTCAGGATTTACATGTCATTATTTCAGTATGTTAGACTTAAGATCTGACTTGGGTCATAATTGTCATAGAATATCCATCATTGGTGTCATAGCTGTCATAAATGTAAGGGGAATCTAGCCAAGTGTCCATGAAACTCCCATTTGGATCTTTCTCTCCCATGTAAGTTACAATTCATCCCAAATTAGACCAATGAAGTATATTTACAAGTATATTAACATTATAATCCATACAAAAACATTAGGCTTCCCATATATTCAAATTTACTAGAGAAAGATACCATTTAACATAGGAATTCTAGCTAGTGTGGACCCCATAGTCTCCATGTGTCTTCATGCTCTATTTCCACTTCCATTTTCTCTTGTATTTATTTAATAAGATAAATTATTAAATATTTATCCCCTTATAGTGTCTAAACATCATTTATTATCCCCCTTATTCCAAATCTCAAAGCTTCCACCCCCAACCTAGGAAACTAGTGATTTTCCTCCTTGGCAATTATTTGAATTTTAGCATCCATTTGAAAAATTTCATGAATATGGAAAATATGATTTGGACATTGTGACCCAATGCCAAATTTGGGACATTACATCCACTGCATCAGAAAACTTTCCAACTTTCACCCGATCACTCTTTCCGCTACGTCAGAAAAATTTCAAACTTCCTTCCGATCGGTCTTTCCACCACGTCGAAAAACTTTCAAAGTTTCTCCCAATCGGTCCTTCCACTATAGCATATGTTTTTTTGACTTTATCCTAGCCAAGCCCTCTATTGTTGTGGAAAAATTTCCAACTTCCATCCGATCGAGCCTTCTGCTGCGTCGAAAAACTTCCAAGGTTTCTTCTGATGGATACTTTCGCTGCGTCAAAAAAATTTCAAGGTTTCTTTCGATCGATCCTTCCACATTGTCTAAAAACATTTTCCTTTCCACTGACGCGTTTTGACGGAAACCTCCAAAGTCTTTCGATGTGCTCAACCGACGTTTTGGACAAATTCACCAATTCTTTCGATTCCACACTTAGAATATTTTTCTAAATTGTGTTTCCTTTCCTCCTCTCATCGGTGAAACAATCCACTTCTACCCAACACACGTCATCTCCATTCTCCCTTTCACCAATGACACATTTCGGCTCCACTTCGACTAATTGAGTCGACATTTCTCAGCTCAACTTCTTCTAACTGAGCTGTCAACAACAAAACACTTAGGAAATTTTTTTAATTTTTCTGTGACTTTTCCTTACCATTAGAGAAATTTAGGTGACTCCCTTCGATGTGTCAGTGAAAACCAAAAAACATAGCCAACGTATCGGAAAAATCCTCCCTTTTGCTGCCGATCTTCCCACACTTAGAGAGTTTTCGGTCTTCTTCTTCCTTTGACAAAATTTATCCTTTCCCATCGATGCCTTTGAATCAACTCGGTGTTTTAAGCCAATGTATCATTGCAATATTCATCGGCTCCCTTCATCGCTTCTCATCAACGCTATCAGCACATTTCAGCTAACCTTCCCGACAATACCATTGTGATCCCTGTCGGCTCCCTCTAGCCAACTCAGCAGACATATCAGCTCATCTTCGCCTTTCACACTGACATTGTCACTGCGACTTCATCAAATTGACTCAGCCAACCCAACCAACACTGTTGGCTCCTCTTCATATATCCCAGCCAACACAAGATAATACTCCAACACTTGGAAAAAAAATTAGAATTTTTTTGTCTACCTCTCCTTCATACTGAGCACAGAGGCTGATTCTTCATTTCCCATTGAGGCCCAATGCTACTACCATCACTCTGATACCACACTGTCATGTCCCCACCCCTCACACTGACAATGGAGAGGATGCCACTAGGTTTCTCTTACTATCAAATGGGCAATCTAGCCCCATGAACATAAACATGAAAATGCATTGACATAAAAATGTATACAAATGCATAAGGCATGTAAATACATAGCGAAATTAAAACACATTCATTCAATCATTCAACATCTTCATATTAATTCATAAAACAATAGGTTGCAGAGATTAAGCACAAGAATACTTATCTTGAAAAGAAGTCGGCCCACAACTAGCTATGTCACTGCAACATTCCACCCAACCATAGGCCAGTGTGCTCATCAATCTCTCAGCATCACTGACACCCCCAAGCTGGGCATGATTCCATAAGGAACTAGGGAGCAACAGGCTCACACACATCGAAACCATACATTCATAGTCAAGCCAACACACCGTTGGGTTTCACAGACTGCTAAGAAAAAAATCCAATAACATGGAGGGGTCCTTGGTCTTACTCATCCAAGGCAAAAAATACATCAAACGCATAGTCATCCAATTAAAAAATGGTTGCTTGGACTTACTTTTTCAAGCCATCACAAGGATACACCCAATAACAAAATACCATTGCTGGGTAAGGGCCAAATGTCTTGGGAACCCAAAAATAGAAATGGCAATTGGGGAAAAACACCCTGAGTGAACAATATGATCCCATAAAACCTTCAATGGATCCACTAAGGAAAAACAACCTCTACAAACCCTTAGATTGTAGATTTGAATTCAGAAAAAACCTCTATGGCCACCACGAGAGCAAAACAGACCCCCCCAAACCCATAGATTATGAATCTCCTCAGGCCATTCACACATCAACAATAAAACGGATTTCCCACCTTGGAGAAAGTGAGGAAAATGCCAAAAAATGTGAGGGAATCTCCTAGCTTGCTCACAGAATAAAAACGACCACCTCAAATCGAAAAATCGTGGCCCATTCATTTCCATTCGCCCAATAACACAAAACAAATTCTGAGCATGGGAAAAAGAAGAAAATGACCCAAATCACGAGGGAGAAAAAAATGCCCCCTAGCAAACACTAAAACATAAATCTCTCCTGCATATGCACTTAGCATTCTATAAACGACTTCCCAACCATACAAAAACATGGGAAAACTACAAAACCATGAAGGGGAGAGCTCATCCCCCTTCGTGTTATGTGAGAGAGCCCACCTGAGTGAGAATGGGTAAGGAAAATTAAAGACGTCGATGTCTAATGGCTTGGGCATGCCTTCCCAAGAATTTAATTTCCCCACAAGTCAAAAACATGTTTCCCAAATACTAATGGCTTCTCCAATTCGAATTTGACTTCCATACTCTTCCCATCCCAAGGAAATAACTTCCTTTACCAACTTAGATGACTGGGAATAAAAGGAAAAAAAGGGTAGTTAACAATTTTATGGGTTTTCCCTCCTTAAACATTTGGATCTTTCCCATGGCCCAAGGGTTTGATTATTTCCCCCTCCCTATTCCTTGTGAAATCATGCCCCCATCTCTTTAACATTGTGGTGCGTAGCTAGTTGTGGTATTTTTATTAATTTTCATTTTGCATGATGTCTCAAGCATATCGTTCCTAGCTAGAATATAAACCGTCGGCATCAATTTTAATCACCGATACATAAGACACTAAATCCATGGTGGGGCCTTTTCCTTGGGCTCCACACCATGATCAAATAAAAATATTTACATCATATGCAATTCAATACCACAGGGTCAAAACTGGGGTGTTACACATAAATGTACCATCATTATCATTTTCACCACATAAACATAAACATACCATCATCATAATTTTCATCATCGAACAAACATAAACATAAAAATAAACATAAGCATGAATGTACCATCATAAACATTACCTAAGTACATCATCTAATAGATTTAAACATCATCTAACACATAAAAGCAATATTAACATCCAAAAAAACACAATCTTTATTACATAACATAACCACACACACATCTAATAAACATTATCTAACCTAACCTAACACACACATCACCATCAACATTGTCAAGAAAAATGCAGTATATATATATATATATATATATATATATCAAACTGATAATACAAAATAGGATTTGAAACCAAAATCCAACGACAGAATCCGATAACATCCGACAGAAAGTACATTTTTCTCGATTTTCAATGATGAAAAGTACTATACCTTCTGATTTCTTTAAGCATCATCGAATTTTCGACGTCCTTAGTGTAGGTTTATCAACAAAAATTTGCAACAATATGTCGTCGAATATATTGTGACGGACATGTGTTGAATTTGCAACAACACTTGGAGGATGATTCGTTGGATATCCAACAATAGTGTGTCAAATTTGCGATGGACATGTGTCGAATTTGTGACGACACTTGGAGGATGAGTTATCGGATATCCAACAATGGTGTGTCAAATTTGTGATGACATTTGGAGGATTAGTCATCGGATTTTCGATGTCCTTGGGCTATTTTTTGAAATAATATAAAGACATATTTCAAATTGTTTAAACCCATATTTCCAACAGTAACTAGGTTCATATCGTCGAATATCCAACGACTAACAAAATATAAATATAAACATTTTAAAACATTCCGACATTTTTTCTATAGAATCAACAGATGGTTTGCGAATATTATTTATTCCTCAACGGACGGTTTGAGGAATTGTTTTATTCTTCAACAAGCGGTTGCGGGAATTTTTTTTCTTCGACAGACAGTTTGCAGAATTTTTTTTATTCTTCGACAAACCTCCATTTGAAAAAATTGTGATGCGTGAAACTTGATTTTTTAATATTCTCAATAGTATTCATTCACGAAGTTTGTGACAAAATGTCAAATAAAAATATTCCTGATACAAACGAACACAATCGACAATTGCTTGCTAGACTATGGGATGCAGCGAAATGAAGGGTTGATAGAAAATGTTATTGTCTATGTACTCAATGCAGGGGATTTAAGAGGAGAATAATATTGATCTCAACAACCACAAAACATTGCAGGGAACATTGACACGCTGAGGGGGGGAATCAATATCGTCCATTTGTAGGTTTATCATTATAAAGTTTTTTATATTCTTTGCTTTGGTAAATGTATGTATTATTTTAATATTTCCTATATTAACTTATATCTATTGATGTTTTCATGTATTTATAAAGGAAATACACCCTACGGCATATCGTCCAGAGGAAGTGCTTTCAGAACAAGTTCCAGAGGATCATGGAGTGTCTATGTTTAATGGAGAACAAGTGAATGCTCATATTGAACAAGATGATCGTATTGATAATGTAGTTGAAGATGATGGTACAAATACATTGATCCATGATTCATTTAATATTGGAATGGATGATGACGATGACGATGATAATCAAAATAGTGATCACTTTGATAATGAAAATGATATACCTCTTCTCGATAAGGCATATGAACCCCTTTATGAAGGCTCCAAAACAAATCTTCTCTCTGATGTATTGTTGATAATGAACTTGAAGGTTATGAATTTTCTTTCAAACATATCAATCAAACGAATGCTAAGATATGTAAAATAATCCATCACATATATACAATCATGATAAAGTTTATTTGTATTCCTCTAATAATTGTATTGTTAATTCATTATTGATCATCATACGAATGAAGTGTGTTTCGTTACTATTATTTATTTATTACATTAACTATAAATATATATTTTTTTTATGTAGCTTGATAACTGAATTTTTGTTACCACCATCAAATATTTTACCTCGCACATCTCCAGATTTATCTTCCATCATGAAAGATATTGGAATGCATTATGAATAAATTCATGCATACCACAATGACCATGTTATATATTATAATTAGCATGAATTTGCAATAGAATGTCTGGAATGTCACATAAGTAGATATCGAACAGATCAGGTAATAAAGAAGGTGCCTCACAAGGTTCTCCGTTATATTCCCATCATTCCACATTTGCAACGATTGTTCAAGTGCAATAACATAGCAAAAATAATGGATTACCATGCCAGGAATAGAAGTCAAGATGATTTTATTTGAATTCCTGCAGATGGTTCTGCTTTTAGAGATATGGAGGAAAACCAACCTCACTTCAAAGAAGAACCACATAATCTTAGTATTTCTTTGGCAGCAGATGGTGTTAATCCATTTTCACAGATGAAATCCATTTACACAGTGTGGCCTATTTTTGTTATCGACAATAACATTCCTCCATGGTTGTCAATAAAGAGGGAGCACATAATGTTTTCGATGATTATTTATGTATTTCGTGTCTACGGATTTTTTATTTCTAATGTAGTTGTGGCATCTCATTTGTCATATTATGTTTCCTAATTTCATTTGTATATTTTTTATTTTACTCTTATGCATGGTTTATATATCTTAATGTCTCTCATAAATATATATTTTATATGTACTTCAAATCAATCAGGTAAGTTCCAAGTCAAAGATATGAATGTATATATCGAACCTCTTATAAATGAGCTACTGAAGTTATGGAATAACATCACTATGTATGACATATCTAGACCAATATGGAAAAGGCAATTTCAATTCCATGCAATGTTTGTATGGAAAATACACGATGCCCCTCGGTTAACCCAATTTTTTTGTTTGTATTTTTAAGTTCCACTTTAATTTCATTTAATTATATGAAGTGGTAAATATATTTTATATATAATTATAATTGACATAGATATTTCATATATATATTTATTGTAGGTCTTCAAACAAAGGGTAAATTTGCATGTCTAGTTTGTGGTTCTAAGATAAAATCTCGACGCTCAAAAAGCCTAAGAAAGGAGGTGTTTGATGAGTATAGGAATTTCCTCTCTAAGAATCACAGGTATAGAACAACTGAAAAAATCTTTTCAATGGGAAGCATGAGACTGCATTACAACCACAGAGAATGACACCTCACCTTTGGAATATGCAATACAATAGAAATCGTCAAGCTGGTACGTATGGATCATCGTATATGAATTGTTATGTATTTTAATTTTTATTGTAAGTTGTTTACTGTAGTGTCCATATTTGATTTATGACATAATTTATTTATAAACTAATATTCATGATGTCCATCGTGATCATGAAGTCATTAATGGGCTTCCATGATGAATGAAAAGTTATCCTATACAATTCAGCAAGTTGCCCTACTATGAACACCTACAAATTGCTCATTTGTTTGATACAATGCATATTGAAAAGAATGTGACTGAAACATTATGGCGACTACTAGAGCTAAGGAGGGAGAAAGATAAAATTGTGAAAGCTTGCAAATACATTCAAGAAGGAATCCATGCAATGAAAGATGTCATCCAATTTCATAGCAATGAAGACCAAATTAATATAAACTCAATTCCATGGGTGTTTACGGAGAATCAAAGCAATGTTGTCAAATAAGTAATGCAGAAAATTAAATTTCCCACTGGATTTTGTGTGAACTTGAAGAATATCATAACAAAAAAGGTGATTTTGCGGGGGTCAAAATGCATGATTGGCACGTCTTCATCAAGGTAATTATTATTGTTATGTCCATATAAATTTTTTTTTCATTTTATTGCATAATTTTTTTTTCTTGTTTGTATACTATTTATTTAAACAATGACGTGGTTTGTATATTGATACAGTATGTTCTATCTCTCTCTCTCTCTCTCCCAGACAACTTCGACAACAATGTAAAACAAGCTATATATAATCTTGGTAAATACATGAGGTAACTAGCGATTAGTTGCTTTTGCTTAGTGTTTCTTTAATTATTCGTATAATTTATATTTATTTTTTTTGCAGTATTTCATGATATGTAATTTAATGCTTTTTTTGTTAAATATCGTAATTAGTTTGCGTCACTTGTAAATGGTTGACATATAAATAAATCCATAAAGAAGATATAAAGTATTGGAGGAGATAAATTCCTCGTCACATGTATAAAATGCAGAAGCATCTACCTTCGTCATTTTTCAATGCATAGGAACACTACATCATACACCAAGTTGAGGAGATTGAGTGGTGTGGACCTGTGCACTCAAGGTCCATGTGGATGGTTGAGAGGCACTTGAAATTTATGAAGGGTTTGGCAATACAACAATCACATGCTAAGGGTTCTATGATGGAACGATATAAGGTATATCAAAACATGTTGTATGTTAGTGAATATATTCCTAATTTAGCGTCAAAGCTCAATTTACGTTGCATTTGTGATCTGGACTCCAATAACAAATTTGAAGGGCAACAACTAAAGGGGAAAGGTAGTTCGAGGAAGGTGAAAGGTAATTATTATCTAGTGGATGTTAATTATATCGTTCATATTATAATTGCATTTTCAATTTATTGCATCAATTAAAAGAATATACTTTGTTCAGAAAATTTACATATGTCTTGAATTTTAATGTTTATTGTCATCAAGCAGTTGGTCGAGAGTGGGATTCAATTCATTTATACGTCATAAACAATATTGAATAGATGAAGGTATGGATTGAACGATGCAAACAATTGGGTCATGGAATATCATGGGAAGGTGTGGCTTCATTGGTAAAAGCAACACATCAAAATGGAGATAAAAATATTACAGAAAGGGAAATCGATTTAACATATTATTTAAAAGATAAAATAGCAAGCATATTAATCAATCACTATAAATCTTTTATTTTGTAAATTACATTTTGACGTACATGTTGTTCTTTTCCATGTATTGCTACATAATTATTGAATCGTTGTGTAATATTTTTGTGTATTGCTTGTTGTAGGTAAAACACCATAAGGATATGGTCTACAATGGTTGTAGATATCACATCAAAAAATTGGATGAAACAAAGAAAACATCATATTGTGGGATATCTACAGTCTTTGAGGTGACCAATGTTTCATCTAGAAGTGACAAACATCCAGAACTCTCAGAAAATCGATACTATGGGTATTTGGAAGATATTCTATAGTGTTACTTTAGATCCTTCAAATTAGTTATGTTCATTGTCAAATGGTACAGGTTACAATTGAATCAACGTGATCCTGATAGAACTATGATTGAACATGATAATGGATTTACCATGGTAAATACAAGGTTGTTTGAGCTAGGAATGGAGCCCTATGTTCTTCCAATCCAATGTGAACAGGTATTTTACTCGAAGGTTCTAGGTAAAATGGGCTGGTCATTTGCTGTGAGACACAATCCAAGGGGAAGGCCGGTAAATTATAACCTAGACGATCGTGATGAAGAGGGTTCTCTGGAAGAAGAAGACAATGTTGAAGAGTATGATCAACAAGATTTAGATGATGATGATTATCTAGAAGAAGATTTCTAAGAATTATTTGAATCAGATGATGTAGCAGACAATGGCCATGAATATTATATCGACGATGACACGGTGAGCATAACTGACTTAGATGATGATGATGATATGGTTAATCCTTACAATGTTGATTCTGGATCTGATGATATAGATGATGACTTGGATGAAGAAGATGATGACTTGGATGAAGAATACGATGAAATATATTGAAAGGTAAATATTTAGTTATGCCTATTATTTTATCTTTTTTTTAAAAGAGTTACTAACATCACCATCAATATCATCATCATCGTCGTCGTCGTCGTCGTCAACATCATCATCATCATCATTATCACCATCACCATCATTATCATCATCATCATCATCATCATCAATAGCATCATCATAATCATAATTATCATCATCATCATGACCCTCATCCTCATCATCATCATAATCATCATCAGGTATCATCATCATCATAATCATCATCATAATAATAATAATAATAATAATAATAATCATCACCATAATCATCATATTCATCATAATCATTAGCATCAGCATCATTATAATCATTATCATCATCATATTAATGATCATAATCATCATATTCATCATCATCACCATCACCATATTCATCATCATCATCATCATCATCATCATCATCATCATCATCATCACCGTCTTCATCATCATGATCAGCATCATCATCATCATCATGATCTTCATCATTATCATCTTCATGATGATGATGATGATGATCACCATGATCATCATCATCATCATCATCATCATCATCCTCATCATCATCGTCTTCATCATCATCATATTCATCATCATCGCCTTCCTCATCATGACCCTCATCATCATCATCATCATCATGTTGATCATTATCGTATTCAACATCATGATCATCTTCATCATCGTCGTCAGTATCATGATGTTTAGCATCATCGTCTTCATCACCATTATGTTCATCATCATCATCACCATCATCACCATCCACATCACCATCGTCGTCATGTTGATCATCGTTGTCTTCATCATCATGATAATCATCATCGTGATCATCATCATCACCATCGTCATCATCATCACCATCATCACCATCACCATCATCACCATCATAATCATCATCATCAGCAGCAGCAGCATCATTTGCATCATCATCATCATCATCATCATGTTCATCATTATCGTCTTCATGATGATGATGATGATCATCATCATCATCATCATCTTCATCATCGTCATCATCTTCATCATCATCATCATTGTCTTCATCATCATGACCCTCATCATCATCATCATGTTGATCATCGTCATATTCATCATCATGATCATCACCATCATGATCAGCATCATCATCATCATCATGTTCATCATTATCATCTTCATCATGATGATGATGATCATTATCATTGTCGTCGTCATCGTCATCATCTTCATCATCATCGTCTTCATGGAAACATCGGCATCATCTTCATCATCTTCGTCTTCATCATCATGACCCTCATCATCATCGTCATCGCCATCATCGTCATCATCATGTTGATCATCATCGTATTCATCAACATGATCATCACCATCATGATCATCTTCATCATCATCCTCATTATCATGATGTTCACCATCATCATAAGAATCATCATTATGTTCATCATCATCACTACCATCATCACCATCCACATCACCATCATCATCATCTTGATCATCATTGTCTTCATCATCATCATCATCATCATCATCATCATCATCATCATCATCATCATCATCATCATGTTCAACATCATCATCTTCATCATCATCATCGTCGTCGTCGTCATCTTCATCATCATTGTCTTCATCATCATGACCCTCGTTATCATCATCATCATGACCCTCATCATCATCATCATCATCATGTTGATCATCATCATCTTTATCCTCATGATAATCATCATCATGATCAGCATCATCATCATCATCATCATGTTCATCATTATCGTCTTCATGATCCTCATCATCATCATCATCATGTTCATCATTATCGTCTTCATGATCATGATCATGATCATGATCATCATCGACATCGTCGTCATGGTCTTCATCATCATCGTCTTCATCATCATCGTCTTCATCATCATTGTCTTCATCTTCATGATCCTCATCATCATCATCATCATCATCACCATCATCACCATCATCTTCATCATGTTGATCATCATCGTCTTCATCCTCATGATAATCATTGTCATGATCAGCACCATCATCATCATCATGATGTTCATCATTATCATCTTCAACATGTTGATGATGATCATCATCATCATTATCATCATCCTCGTCGTCATCATCGTCATCGTCTTCATCATCATCGTTTTCATCATCATCATCATCATCATCATCATCGTCGTCATCGTCATCATCATCATGTTGATCGTCATTGTATTCAACATCATCATCATCATCATATTCATCATCATATCCATCATCATCATCATTATCATGATGCTCAGCATCATTGTCTTCATCACCATTATGTTCATCATCATCATCACCATTATGTTCATCATCATCATCACCATCCACATCACCATCGTCATCATGTTGATCATCATTGTCTTCATCATCATGATCACCATCATCACCATCATTACCATCACCATCATCACCATCATCACCATCATAATCATCATCATCATCATCATTGTCATCACCATCATCACCAATTCACCACCATCATCATCATCATGACCCTCATCATCATCATCAACACCATCATCACCATCATCATCATGATGTTCATCATTATTGTCTTCATGATGATGATGATGATTATGATGATCATCATCATGACCCTCATCATCATCATCATCATCACCATTATCATCATCATGTTGATCGTCATCGTATTCATCATCATGATCATTATTTATGCAAACCATACCAAAGTAATATTTTATTAAGAAATTTAAAAGATGCAAATGTTAACATGAAACTTATTCATAAACATAAGATAATCTTATTTATATCATTACTACATTAATACTTACTTAAATTCACAACAATTGAAAAATGGATTTTTAATGAATGCAAAAGAAAGGTTACTCCAATTCATTCTATAAATGGTAGTAGATGGTAGTGGTTATAAGACATAGAGATTATATGACAAGGTTCATAGAATTTCGATTTGAAGTATTAGATGTTTTAGGTGTTAATGGTTAAATGGATTAATGGGTTTAGGTTCTATATGGACTAAACGATTTAGAGGCCGTTAGAAATTAAAGGTGTTGTGGAGTATATAGCTTGGAGATTATAAGTGTTAAGGACTATAGTGTTAAAGGTTATAGGGATTAACAATTATATGAGCCATAGAGATGATGATGAATAAAAATTTCAACATTAAGGGTTATGATGATTATTACTTATTAGGGGTTATAGATTTAGAGTTGAAGTATTTTATGTACTCATAGGGATTAAGGGTTAAATGGATTAACAAGTCTAGGTTCTATATGGACTAAAGGATATATGGGTTATCAATTATAGGTGTTATGGCATACATAACTTGGAGGTTATAATTATTAAAGGCTATATTAATGCTAAAGGTTATAGGGATTAAGGTTTATGGGGATTAAGTGATTATAAGGGTTAGAACTTATCAACATTAAGGGTTATAATATGTATTTCTTATATTAAGGGTTTTTATAGTGATTAGGGGTGATAAAATGTAATGGATTAGAGATTATGGGTTAGATGTGAGGGATTATAGTGTTTATGTGTTATAGAGTTATGGAGTAAGGGATTATAATGAGTAAGGGTCATATGTTAAATGTGTGAAAACTATATGTGTATTCAATGTCAGATGTTATAAGCGTCAATACCTAAGGGTTAACATTAAAAGTTATAGGTGGTAGGGGTTATGTATTCATGGTCATAAGTGTTAAATTTTGTAGGGATTTAAGGTTATGTTAAGGGTTCATGGTAAGGGGATATATATGATAATGGTTATATGGATTAGGTGTTAGTAATTAGATATTAAATATTTTTAAATATTAAATATCAATGGTCATAATGGATTATGGCTATAATGGTTATATGGATTAGGTGTTATTAATAAAAAAAAATTAAAATATTAAATATCAAAACTTAAAAAAGAAACCTATTAATTAAAAAAATTTAAAATGAAAAACAAAAAACAAAACACGCTAACATACCATACCTCACTCTGTCGTTGTGGATTGAGTTGAACTATGCCTCCTATCATTGCTGAGTGGACTATGAACTCTACCTCTTGGAACTGAGCGAACTGTACTACACTCTACCTCCCTTCACGTGGGCTATGAACTCTACCTCTCATCGTTGAGCAAACCGTGGACTCCACCTCCTTTGGGTAGGAACCAAAGTTGCTGCAATCTATCAAGCTAGGCACATAATGCCTCCTAAATTGGTGAGTTTATGTCATATCTAATATATCTCATTTTACTCATATTTGTTCAGGGTTTGGGGGTTACGAAATAGGTTCAAGGTTCGGGTCATTGTGTTTTCGTAGGGTTCGAGTCCCTCGGCAAGAGAAGGGACTAGAGCTCTTTGTTGGAGACATTTACCCACCATACACACTTAATTTGGTCAATTTGACCTTGTTAAACCACTATCCTAAGTTTTATTGACTTAATTGGCATTAGATGAGCACACTATGACATTAGCATGAGCACACCCATGCCTACCTTCAGTCAAGGAGACCAACTAAGCCTTCTCCTTATTTCGGGGAGGCTAACTGGACCACTCCGGGGGTGATCTGAGTGTCATAAATGCACCTAATTGCTAACTGATGGTTACAATCAGTTAAGCTAAGTGGTGATGGCGCCTCCATTCATTACATTGATTATTTTATTAATATTTAATGAACTGGAGTCAACAAGGGCACCTCCAACCACCTCTGATGGCCAGTTTAACTTTAGTTAACCTCATCGGGGTTCATTGGAGTTAATGATGCACTACCACTTGTTGGTTGGCATGCATTGACATGTGTCTGAGCTACTTTCAGTTAGACTCAGTCATCCATTACACTCCAACTTCAGTTAGGACTCAGTTGAGTCAATCAAGACTTGATCAGTTGCTTAACTAGTGTGTTTACTGTGGCCTACAGTCAGTTAAGCTACACCCATTCATTCAATTCGAATGACCTCCTTGGGAAGTCGAATTATATTGGCATTCATGCATCTTGCATGATCATTGTATTGTATTATTCATTCTTTATTGATTATACAGAGCTATTATTTCCATTGCAACACCATTATGCCAATTTTATGCTTAATTGTTTGAATTATTTGAGTGACTATGTTTTTAGTCCCTAGATCACTATGACAAATTAATATGGTATCATAGCTCATGGTGGGACGAAGCTCAGATCTCTCAAAAACATGGTTTTTGACAAATATTGCATGAAAAATTGACCAAAAGCTCAAAAATCCAGCACTGCACCAAAAGCCAAGGCTTACCACTTAATACCCCAAGTTAAGGAATTGTTTGTCAAGCTTGCTTGATCAACTATGCTGGGTGTGATGAAATCCTAAAATGTGCAGGCTATTCGACCTTATGGTGCCCTTTTGTTGTGATTTGCAGGTTTTAATAGGTAAAAGCATTCGCTCCAACAGTTTGAGATGGCTTCTTCCATCGAACTCTTGACTCCGTTCAATTTCCATTCATGGAAAGGAGATATGGAGATCCAGCTATGTGCTAGAGGACTCTACCGGGTCACTATGGACATTGAAGAAGAGCCCACTCATGTGATAGACAAATCTAGATTCTTGAAAAAGAAAGATAAAGCATTTGGATTCTTGTGCCTCTCTATTTCCCAGGAGTTTCTTTTCCATCTCTCGGGATTAAAGACTCCAAAGGAAGTTTGGGACAATTTGGAAACCATGTATGGAAAACAGGATGATTTGAGAGTATACCATATTGAAAATGAGTTGATGTCTCTCTAGCCTTCCAATTTCGAGACCTTAAATTATTTTTTCACAAAGTTCAAGCACATTGTCTTACTGTTGAAGCAATGTAAGGTGGAGAAGGAGGATGATCAGCTCATCCTCGGCATACTCTCCAAACTTGGAACTGATTATTTGGTGTTTGTCTCTACATTCTGTGCAGGAAAGCTCATAATGCATGGATGGAAGATGCCTTCACTCAATGCCCTCATTGAGTCCCTAACAAGTGAACATGATAAGCTTGTCTAGATGGGGATCATCAGATCCTCCCGTGATGAATCCTTCCGTGTCTCGGGGCCCAAAGATCTAAAGGGTAAAGGAAAGTAGCAGAAGAACCCAAAAACCAAATTCGAAGCTCCTAAGCCTAAAGTTAAAAACCAGCAGCATGAAGAGCCTTCCGGCTCGAAGAAGAACAAAATCAAAGGGCATCATGGAAAGGAAAAAGTCAAGTGTTCATACTGTGGGAAGGGCTTCCACCCTAAACATGCCTGCATGAAAAATAAACTTGATGAAGCTACTTCTCCTCTTGAGAAATATCGCATCAATCTTCCAAAAATCTTTCGGAGGAGAGATCAACAAGATCGGGAACCACAGCATGAAAGAGGTCATGATCTCATGGAAAGAACTTTGAAGTCTAAAGAACTCTTGATAGACTATGGAGATTCGAATCGCATGATGGATGAAAGAGACTCTTTCTCATCTTTGGATACTGGCAAATCCATTCCCATCCACATGGGAGATGACTCCACAATCATATCCAAAGGACAAGGTACTGTAGATCTTGAGCATGGTTATTTTTCCAATGTTCTGTATGTACCATCTCTTGCATAAAACCTCCTAAGTGTTTATCAAATGAAACATCTGGGAGTTCCCAAGAGAGTCTCCTTTAGCCTAGATGATGTAGAGATCACAGAACTTGCATCTAGAAAACTTGTAGCAAAAGGCCTTGCAAACCATCATGCAAAATCCTACGAGTTCTTCTTTTTTGTGGCGGATGAAAAGCCCACCACATTGATTACTCATGAAAATGAAGTTAGTAGACTGTGGAATGAGAGGTTTGACCACCTAAACTTCAAATACTTGCAGCAATTACAGAATAATTCTATGTTTGAAGGCCTCTCGGTCATCAAATCTACCACTGGAATTTGCAAGGGTTGTGTTGTTGGAAAGCACCCTGAGCATAAGTTCGATCAGGGGAAGGTAAGCTGAGCATCATGCATCTTGGGACTGATAAATTTTGATATCAGTGGATCCATGAATATCACATCCATGAATGGATGAAGGTACGTTATGACTTTCATTGATGACTTTTCGAGATACACATGGGTCTTTTTTATCAAAAAGAAGTCGGAAGTGTTGGAAAAATTCATTGAATTGAAGGCCTTGATTGAGAATGCATTTGGAAAAAAGATCAAGATTTTGAGATCTAATAATGGCAGGGAGTAATTCAATAATGAGTTACTACATATATGTTCCCAAATTGGTATTCATATCCAGCATCTAGTTCCCTACACTCCCCAGCAGAAAGGTGTAGCGGAGAGGAAGAATCAGTCTCTCAAGGAAATGACCACTTGTATGTTGGAATCAAAGAATTTGGCTGCAAATTTGTGGGCTGAAGACATGAATTCTAAAGCATATATTTATAATAGAGTGCCACACTCATCCATGAAAGGTAATACCCCTTTCGAAGCATATTTCGGACACAAGCCGGATGTGTCAAATCTGAGGGTGTTGGGTCCACTGCATGGGCCCAAATTCCGCTTGAAAAAAGGAGGGCTTTGCAACCGCAAAGCATAGAATGTCTATTTATCAGATGTCCTGATGAATCTAAAGGTTTCAATCTTATGGATATCAAAACAAAACATATCATCATTGAAAGGAGTGTCATGTTCGATGAGCCTCTTTAGGAGGTAGAACTAGTGAAGGAGAAAACTGCTGAATTTCCTTCCTATTCTATTGAATATTTGGATGATGTAATTGGGGGTGATGACCCTGATTTGGATCCTCTAATTTTTTATATCAGTGTACAGAAAACATCATATTCTGAATCAGAACTTGAAGTACAAAATCATCTCCCAACTTGGGTCTGACAGACACTCTCCTCTGTAGGAGATAACATTGGAAATCTAGATGATCCAAGGAGAACTCGGTCTGATTTCGAAAGAGAAGGTATTGCGCTCTCTTGTCCTGATTATTTGTTGTCTAAATATTTTTATTTGATGATAATTTCATACCCTAATTCTTACTACCATGCTCGGAAGGATCCAAGATGGCAAGTTGCCATGGATGAAGAGATGAATTCTCTTCATAAAATCACTACTTGGGAGCTAGTTTCTCTTCCTCCTCCGAGGATATTCGTTCAATGCAAGTGGGTGTTTCAGACTAAGGTTGCTGAATATGGAAGAACCTGAAAATATAAGTCAAGGCTGGTAGCAAAAGGTTTCTCCCAGGTCCAAGGTGTGGACTACCTTGAGACCTTTGCACCGATTGCAAAAATGGATTCCATCCGCCTAGTTTTGGCAATTTCTACATCTAAGCACTGGGAAGTGCATCATATGGATGTTAAGTCTACCTTTCTACATGGAGATATTAATGAAGAGATATACATGAATCATCCTGAGGGCTACATTTCTGATCCATATTTGGTTTTCAAGATAAAGAAGTCACTATACGAGTTAAAACAGCCCCCAAGAGAGTGGTATTCCAATATGGATGCCTTCCTTCTCTCACAAAACTTCAAAAGGTGTAAATCAGATCCGAATGTGTATGTACAGAAGTATGATGTTCATTTCATTATTATTGTTTTATATGTTTATGACTTACTGATTACAGGTAGCACAGTTATTTCTATTTGAGTCATCAAAATTGCTCTCCATAATGCATTTGAAATTAGCGAATTGGGGCTTTTGAAGCATTTTTTGGGGCTCGAAATTGAGCAAAATTTTAATGGGATAATGGTCACTCAGTCCAAATACATATCAGACCTATTAGTAAAGTTTAACATCACTGAATGTAAGGCTTCTCAATTCCCTTTCCTTTCAGGGATCATCCTTGAAGAAGGAAAAAGCACACCTCCCATGAACTGCGCTATTTATCAATAGCTGATAGGTAGCTTGATCTACTTGGCTCATTCTCAGCCTGATATATATTATACCATGAATTATATGTCAATATACATCTAGAAGCCTCATGATATTAATTTGAAGGCATCGAAGAGGATCCTCCAGTATATTCAGGGAACTAGGACCTACGACATTCACTATGCTACAGACTTCGAGCTAGAGCTGGTTGGTTACACAAATTTCGATTGGGAGGGTGATTCTATTGATCAGAAGTTTAATTTTGGATATGTATTCATGTTTGGTGGTGGCCCCATTTGCTGGTCTAGCAAAAAGTAGGCCACCATATCATTGTCTTCAGCAGAGGCCGAGTACTGAGGAGCGATGAATGCATGCATCCAAGCTGTTTGGTTGCAAGGCATTCTTTCAGAGTTTGATCTTGGTAGTAATTTGTCCACTATTCTCTTTTGTGACAATAAAAGTGCTATTAAGATATCCACAAATCTAGTTACCAAGCATAGAACCAAGCATGTAGAGATACACATGCACTATATCAAGGAATTAGTGCATGACAGGATCATCATTCTGCAATACTGCCCGAATGATGAGCATATTGCAAACATCTTCACCAAGATATTTTTAGAAAAGAATTTCACTTACCTCCATTCACTGTTGGGGGTGAGTTCATCAGGGTGATTAGACTACTTTCAGTGCTCAGCTTGGGGGGGGGGTTCCCACTGATTTTTCCCACTTTTCCTCACTTAGATTTATTTTTTAGCATGGTTTGAGTTACATTATTGTATAGGGTGACCTATGGCCTTGTTGTTGAGGCCCTAGCATTTCATTCACTTTATGTTTCTACTTCTCCTGAGTATAGCTTAAGGGGGGGTGTTGGAGACCTTTACCCACCATGCACACTTAATTTGGTCAATTCGACCTTGTTAAACCACTATCCTAAGTTTTATTGACTTAATAGGTATCAGATGAGCACACTATGACATCAGCATGAGCACACCCACACCTGCCTTTAGTCAAGGAGGACAACTAAGCCTTCTCCTTCATTCAGGGAGGATAACTGGAGCACTCCAGTTCATTAAAATAATATTTAATGAACTGGAGTCAACAGGGGCACCTCCAACCACCTCTGATTACTAGTTTGACTTCAGTTTACCTCATCGAGA
Source organism: Pseudotsuga menziesii (assembly GCA_001517045.1). Lineage (NCBI taxonomy): Eukaryota > Viridiplantae > Streptophyta > Pinopsida > Pinales > Pinaceae > Pseudotsuga > Pseudotsuga menziesii. Next base: position 232,034 of record LPNX010858733.1, on the reverse strand, counting down.
TTCATTGGAATTAATGACGCACTAGCACTTGTTGGTTGGCATGCATTGACATGTTTCTGAGCTACTTTTAGTTAGACTCAGTCATCCATTACACTTCGACTTCAGTTAGGACTCAGTTGAGTCAATCAAGACTTGATCAGTTGGTTAACTAGCATGTTTACTATGGCTTATAGTAAGTTAAGCTACACCCATTCATTCAATTTGAATGACCTCCTTGGGAAGTAGAATTGTCTTGGCATTCATGCATCTTGCATGAGCATTGTATTATATTATTCATTTTTTATTGATTATACAGAGATGCTACTTCCATTGTAGCACCATTATGCCAATTTTATGCTTAATTGCCTAAATTCTTTGAGTGACTGTGTTTTTAGTCCCTAGATCACTGTGACAAATTAATACTCTTAATATTACTATGTGACCATGATCCGAAAACAAGATCTTTGCTACTCTATGACGTTAACATGAATTGCATAAAGAGCATGAACAAAGCTCACAAATCCATAAGAAGAGAACCAAACAGCATAGACAACATGCACATAAAGACAACAAGTTGATAACGGAGTTCATCCAGGATGGACTATGTCTCCAGGCCTGCTTCTCAATAGGAGGGCCGATCTATAATCTCATCATAAGGCAAAATACATGGCAATGATACAATGATACCTTGGCAACAATGTTCAGGAAGAGAACCGCTGCCCAAAACATAACAAGACTGCTTCCAGCAACTCCGAAGCCTAAAGACGGTGGAAAATGAGTATAAACACTCGTACCTTCCTCCTGTAGAGCTACATAATCTCCCTTCTCTCCTTTAGCTACAAATTCTCCACTCCAAGGCATGAGTGGGAAATGGAAAATGAAGGGGTTTATATAGGTTGGCTTGCCCTTCTTCACATGACTCTCATGGATTCCTTTGGTTGCAACTAATTTGTCTATCTTGAACTTGGTTGCAACTTCCCCAAGTTGGTTTTCATATGGTTCGGCTTTTTATTAAATAATAAACCAACTTGTTACAACTTCTTTACAAATATGGCATGTTTGTTTTTGGACACAACCATGCATTAACTTCATAACAACTCAAGGAATAAAATAAATGAGTAATATGTGAGTAATTTTTCCACTCACTTCAAATATTAATCATTTTACAATTTCTCATGAGTAAATGCATGAATGTCCTAAAACTCATTTCAAGCACAAATGCATGCATGCTAGTCATCATGCCATGTCATCATGCCACATCAGCATGCCACATCAGCATTCCATGTCATCATTCCACATCACCATGCCATGTCATCATGCCACATCATCATGCCACATTATCATGCCATGTCAGCATGACACATCACCATGCCATGTCATCATGTTTGTACAGTATGGATCCCACGTGTCACCCTGTCAGTGGTGCCACGTGGCACCTCTTTTTGCCAAATTTGCATGTTGACCTTATAGAACAGAACCCGATAACTTTCTCATACAGAGTCCGTTTGAGGTGAAACAAATGCCATTGGAATAATCTTGATGAGCCCTTCGATCTGGTGCTAGGTTTTTTGAGATTGGAGGACTTCAAAAAAATTTCCTTATTAGATTCCCCTGGATCATTCCTCCCCACTGAGAAGCTTTTGGCCTCCAAAAGCCTTTACTAATCAACTGGTAGGTGAGGGAATTGTCCCCTCACTTTCCCCTTCTAGATCCACTTGGCTTTGCTTGGATGAGTTCCTTTGATTCCCACTCGAATATAATCAACATCACCTCTGCAAGAAGTCCTTGTCCTTCTGTCCAAGATGACATCTCCCTTTAGCTCATCCATGTACTCAGGAGCAAATTCATCAACTGATGGTAATGAGACATTCTCCCTTTCATCCATGATCATGGGAGGTCATAGAGTTTCAAGTTCTCCACATTCACCACTAAGTAGATATGCATGTATGGCGGTAGCTCTAAGCAAAAAGCATTCATCCCAATCTTCTCCAAGATGGTGAAGGGACCATATCTAATAGGCTTGAGATTCTTGCCTTCTCCTTTCATCCTCTCCTTGCTGATGTGAAGCCATACTTGATCTCCCACCTGAAACTGATGATCAACTCTATGCTTGTCATGGCGAGCCTTGTACTGGGCTTGACTCTTCTCCAACTGCTCTTGCACTGCTTGATGTACCTGTTGAACTCTCTGAATGAACCTGCAGGCTTTGTATTCGTCCTTGGAAGTGCTTGACTCAGCCTCTCTCCCATAAGTCAAGTCCAATGGAGTCTTTGGTAAGTACCCAAAGCATGTCTCAAATGGTGAGCTCTGAGTGGAATAATGCATAGCCCTGTTGTAGGCATGCTGCACATACTAGATCTGTTCATCCCATAACTTAGGATGCTTGTTGCAATAGCCTCGAATCGAATGGACAACTATCATGTTGACTACCTCTATCTGTCCGTCGGTCTATGGATGGAAAATGGTGTTCCTCTTCAGCTTGGTGTCCATCATACACCATAATTTTGTCCAAAACTCTCCAAGGAATTGGGAGTCCCGATCCGAGATAATGGACATAGGAAGTCCAAAGTGAACCCATACATGCTGAAAGAAAAGAGAAGCAACCTACTCTACAGTGACCTACATTTTACATGGCATAAGAATACACATCTTTCTAAACCTATCCACGACCACATACAAGTAGTCATGACCCCTCCTAGACATAGGCGAACCCCCCACAAAATCCATGGAAATGCTTTCCCAAGGATGGGAAGGAACAGGAAGTGGTGAGTACAGCCCCAATTTTCTATTAGTGGGCTTACAAGTGGAGCACATCACACACCCCTTTACATATTTTGTTACAATGTATTTCATGTGAGGCCAATACACAAGTCTTTGCAAATGAGCCAAAGTCTTACCTACCCCAAAATGCCCTGATACAAGAGAAGTATGAGCTTCTTGCATTACATGGACTCTTTCACTGATAGGAACACATAACTTGCCCAAATGATAGAGCAAATTTCCCTGCAAATAGTATTATTCACCTGTGTGCCATTGGTTAGCTTCTCATAAATCTCCTTGAAATCATCATCAGTAGCATACTGCTCAATATAAATTTCATGGGATAAAGAAGCATTTTTCAAGACAATAGATGCAACAATAGGAGGTCTAGAAAGCATATCTGCCACTTTGTTACTAGTACCCTTTTTGTACTTGGTAACTGCAGACAACCTGTACATCCCCACATTAGGAAGAGGGGCATCCTGCTGGAGATGAATCTCATGCTGAATCTCCCTTTTGGGAGGCAAACCTGTTGGTTCCTGAAATATTTCATCATAGTTAGCCACAATATCAATCATAGCCTTTTTATGAGAAGGATCACAACCTTTGAAAGCATCGGATGCTTCAGCATCTTTTTCTCTCACAACCATGAGCATGTATCTCTTATTAGTGTTGATGAGTCTCTTCATCTGTCCTGCACTAACAGGAGAGGTGTTAGCCTTCATACTGCGAGCTCTCACAATGTACTCCACCCCATTTTTGGTGAGATGGTACTTGTTCTCATGATGAAAGAATACTGCTTTTTGATCATACAAGTATGGGCTTCCTAATACGATACCGCAGATGTCAAGAGGAGAACAACATCTAAGTCCACCTCATCGATAAACTTTGAAGCAATAGCAAACCTTAACCTACATTGCTTAGTCACCTGTAGCTTAGCATTATCACATACCCATCCAAGAGGATAAGGCTTGGGGTGAGGTTTAGTCTGTATGCCCAACTTATTAACAACTGATTCTGAGATCAAATTTACTTGAGAACCCGGATCAAATAATGTATCAATCTTTGTATTCTTAGACACAACTATAATGTGAAACAACTCACTTCTTCTTTTATCATTTTCTTTATAAACATGAGTAGAACTTGAACCAGTATGAGGAGTTTTCTTACCTTGCATTCCCACGGCTGTAATCATGGTTTCGTTGCCCAAGTCGGAACCCAAATCTCGTTGCGCTGTTGCAACAGTATTTTTCTTCTTTTTGCTTCCATAATGCTTTGTCCTCTGTTCATGATGCAACTTCCAACAACTTTCTTCATCATGCCCATCAGTGTCGCAATGGTTGCAATGGAGCTTTCCTCCTTCCTTCTTTGCAGTAGTTGTCTTCTTGCTCTTGTATTTTTTCTTGAATTTGTGGTTGTTGTTGTGCTTGAAAGGATCCTTCTGATGGTCTTCTTGCAAATGATTCTCCCTGCTCTCAAGATGAGTAGCCTGAACACTTGCTTCATCCACACTAGTAGGATTCAACAACAGCAAAGTATGGTGTAGATAATGATGAAGAGCACCAATGTACTTCAAAAGAGTGTCAGGAGAATCTAAAGAAATATTCAACTCTAGAGATTTCTTTCTAAATTCTTCAGTAAAATTATGAACACTCTGACCCTTTCCTTGTATAAAAATTTGCCAATCCATCATAGCCTTTTGGACATAACCCAATGGATAAAATTGCTTACGTAAAGCAGAAATGAAAGCAGACCACGATGAGAGAAGATTACCCATTTGTTTGCTACCTTGCTGAAGCTTGCTTTCCCACCATATAAGTGCAGTTCCTGTCAGCCAAAGTGAAGCCAACTGAATCTTCACATCTTCTTCTTTGATCTGCTGGACTCGGCAATAGACCTCAATTTGCCTTATCCAATTGTTCAACTTCTCTGCATTCGATTCCCTATTGAACATGGGCAAATCAAACTTCACATCGAGCTTCAATAAGGGCTTCTTTTGAGGCTCTTTGTGAGGAACCTTGGAATGCTGAGAATGAGATGAGGAAGAAGCACTTGAACTTGTGCTTGAAGCTGAAGGTGAAGAGGGAGGCTCAAGAGGCTTTTCACCACCTCCTCCATGGTTAACTGAAGCATTGCCTTCGTCCTTCACTTCTTTGTCTTCCTTCTTTTCTTCACTACCTTTTCTTTATTTTGCCATGCGTTCTTCATAGTCTATAAACAAATTGTCTACCTTGTCAGCCATCATATATAAGACCTTTTGGAACTTTGCATCCATCTTGGTGCGAGCATCATTAGCATCCATCTTCCTCCTTCGATGTGCACGTCCGATCTCGAAATTGTAAGGCTCTAATGTCCCCTCACTAGCTTGCAGTTTATCCCTCGTGAACATCCACACTCACAATCCAACATCAAATGGTCCTACTCTGATACCACATGATCCGAAAACAAGATCTTTGCTACTCTATGACGTTAACATGAATTTCATAAAGAGCATGAACGAAGTTCACAAATCCATAAGAAGAGAACCAAACAGCATAGACAACACGCACATAAAGACAACAAGTTGATAACAAAGTTCGTCAAGGATGGATTACATCTCTGGGCCTGCTTCTCAATAGGAGGGCCAATCTATAATCTCAGCATAAGGAAAAATACATGGCAATGATACAATGATACCTTGGCGACAATGTTCAGGAAGAGAACCGCTGCCCAAAACACAACAAGAATGCTTCCAGTAACTCTGAAGCCTGAAGACGGTGGAAAATGAGTACAAACACTCGTACCTTCCTCCTGTAGAGCTACGCAATATCCCTTCTCTCCTTTAGCTACAAATTCTCCACTCCAAGGCATGAGTGGGAAATGGCAAATGAAGGGGTTTATATAGGTTGGCTTTCCCTTCTTCACATGACTCTCATGGACTCCTTTGGTTGCAACTAATTTGCCTATCTTGACCTTGGTTACAACTTCCCCAAGTTGGTTTTCATATGGTTGGGCTTTTTATTAAATAATAAACCAACTTGTTACAACTTCTTTACAAATATTGCATGTTTGTTTTTGGTTACAACCATTTATTAACTTCATAACAACTCAAGGAATAAAATAAATGAGTAATATGTGAGTAATTTTTCCACTCACTTCAAATATTAATCATTTTACAATTTCTCATGAGTAAATGCATGAATGTCCTAAAACTCATTTCAAGCAAAAATGCATGCATACTAGTCATCATGCCATGTCATCATGCCACATCACCATGCCATGTCATCATGCCACATCATCATGCCATGTCAGCATGCCACATCATCATGACAAATTATCATGCCATGTCAGCATGCCACATCACCATTCCATGTCAGCATGTTTGTACAGTACAGATTCCACGTGTCCCCTGTCAGTGGTGCCACATGGCACCTCTTTTTGCCAAATTTCCCTGTTGACCTTATAGAACAGAACACGATAACTTTCTCATACGGAGTCCGTTTGAGGTGAAATGAATGCCGTTGGAATCATCTCAACGAGCCCTTCGATCTAGTGCTAGTTTTGCTGAGATTGGAGGACTTCAAAAAATTTTCCTTCTTGGATCCTCCTGGATCAGCCCAGGAAGTTTGTGTTAATACCTATGGTGTTGGATCTCCCCATTTTCTAGGCCTCCTATATCATAATCAACACCTCTATTTCGGTTGTCCAGACACTCGCTTCTCTTCTAAAATCCTCTTCTAGCGTGTTCTATAATCACTTACACTCCACCCTTGAAATATTATCCGCCCTTCCCATCCACCCACCTAGAAGTTTCACTGAAGAACAAAGACTCAAAACCCAACATTCTCTCCAACAACTAAGGATTTGCGTTTGATTCTAGCCTTTTCTTCCACATATCTACTTCGTGATTTAGATTCCTGATGATATGGAATTCCCTGAATTGAATAAAAGTTAATGAAATTTGTTGATTCTGTTGAACAATTCTTTTTAATGCCAAATTGTTGAATTATGTATTCGAGTTGAGGGCTTTGATGAATGTACAAATCCCTTGTTGGTTGTGGGAGAGAAGGTTGAATATCTCAACTTATACTAGGCTATTACATGTATATTAGAGCAAGCTATGTTTATTACATTTATCACCCCGTCTTACTTATTATAACTAATACCATACATATGATCTGTATGGTAATGCTTAGTTATGGTTCCCGTATTTGACATATTGATCTTAGAGTTATTATGCTATACCCATGATATTGAGCAATAGTATTGGGTTGATTCCTATCACTGCTTATTACATAAATATAGAATACTCTTTTATAGAATAAAGGCATATAAGCTCTGTCATAGTGTAGAGTGAATTCAGTATAGTGTTCATTATGTAATTAAGCTCACACCTATTGATCAGTGTGCAGATCCGTTGCTTGTCCTTATTTGAGACCATGTATCTCATCGTTCAATCACTTACTGCAACTGGTTAAATATTGGTGATAGGGTAGTGTACTTATTAGGGATTCACTTATGACATAATCATGGTAATCCAATAGCCTTATACTTAGTTGATATGTAACATGATAGATAGAGTTGAACATGCTCATTATTATGTATACATGGTGTTAGCTGCTTACAAACTCAATACTCTGCTTACTTGTACATTATTATATAGTATATATTATGGAAACATAGGTACCATTAATCATAATTAGTGAGCTTAGAGCTTATATATGGAACTACTTGACCCTTTTAAGGTGAAGTAAGGTGAAGACTAGGTATTTATGTCCATATTAGCCTTATCTCTCTAATTGGGTAGTGTATGATTCTGTATTCCTATAGATACCATAGGAATAGAACAACATTAACATTACACATATTAGGAGGCTATACTATCTTTTTATATTAGGGAAACATAATATATAATGCATAGAACATGATATCCTTATATTAGAGTCATTACATGTGTACATGGTTCGTAACAAGCTAACCTTTTGCTTCTGATATCAATATCATAGGAATAGAACCAATCACATGGGGTTATCCTAGTACTGCAATTTCATATGTTACTAATATAATGGAAATATTTTTGATATCATGTTCATTAACTAGAATGTTAGAACTAATACAGTATAATACTAAACAAGCATAACTAAGAAGGAGTAAGCATAACCAGTAGCTTGAATAATCTTACACATATACTAAGAAGTAATGAAGCTCATAGTAACCAAACTCATGCTTATAGTTACAACCATAGTGTAATCATACTACTAAGAAGAATCAGATTAATTACAAGCAGCTTTGAGTTACAACCATATTGTTATCATTCAAGTCAAGGGTACTCATAGTAATCAAATCTGGTACGATGTGAATCCCATAAAATAGGGTAGTATTTAGTGTTATGCTTATATAGGTATAATCATTGCCATTACCTAAGCTCTGAATACTAGTTACGCTTGACTATCAATGAGATCTTATATTATTGAGATAACGTAATACCTAACCTCACTACAGATCTCAAGCAATATACATATCATATTCATTACAGATAGGGGATGATAACATGGTGAAATCACTTGTTTATAAGGTCTAGCACTACAACAAAATCCTGTGATTAGTGTCTCTTTTAGCTTCCTTTTTAGCATCCACCATCACTTTTAGTGTATTTTCATCATTTATTGGGCAAAGTGGACGCTTTTCCATGGGATGGCACATTTAATGGCATTATTTGAGTCCCTTTTTAAAAGTTGGCACTATTTTGGATGCTACTTAGCATCCCAATTAGCATCCCAATTAGCATCCCAATTAGCATCCCAGTTAACGTCCCAATTAGCGTCCCAATTAGCATCCCAATTAACATCCTAGTTAGCATCCCAATTAGAGTCCTAAATAGCGTCCCAATTAACATACCAATTAGCGTCCCTTTTTAAAAGTTGGTGCTATTTTGGACGATAATTAGCATCCCAATTAAAGTCCCAATTAGTGTCCCAATTAGCATCACAATTATCATCCCAATTAGCATCCTAATTAATGCCCCAATTAACGTCCAAAAGAGATATCTTGTATACTAAATGTTCCTTATTTAGGGATCTTGTGGAGGAATTCGGCACCACGTATGACCCATAAGTCCCACATACAAATTTTATGTTTTAAGATCCCAATTTTTGGCTGTATAACAAGGAATGGATCTCAAGAATCATGTACATCCCATGAGTCCATTAGGTCATTGGTATCACCTCATAATCTAAGTTTTGGCCATAAAGCTTGGAAAATACTATGCAAACATTCCATAGTGTACTTAACAATATTAAAATCGGAATAATATCCTACATGCAAGACAAACATCCCATAGATCCTAGCTTGATGAAATAAATATAGACCATAATAACTATAGGAAAATGTTATGGACTAAAACTACGATCTTTTTACCTTGGACTAATCTATAAGAACATTATTATGTACCAAACTTGAAATGCCCAACATATCCCATTTACGTAGCAAAGATATCATTTTTAGGGCCAATGCAAATGTTAGGGCATAAGACCATCCATTTTTAACATAAAAATTTCCCTATTTATGGTTAAGTCATTGAGACCCATCAATGCATCATTTACGCATGTTGATGCGATGGATCATTTATGTGTGCGGGTTAAGTATGCCATTTAGGTATGTGGGTTAGGTATGTCACATGGGTTAAAAAATGCATCACAACAAAACATTGGAGTTAAGTGTGCAAAAGCCACTGTGGCATTAGTAAGGGTGTGTATTCATCATTCAACACCTTATCCCATTAGAGCTCTATAGTTGAGGCACTCGGGCTAGGAAAAAAATTACCTCTAGATCACAAGCTCATAGGAGGCAAGGATCACCTTTTTCTTGGAAACTCCATAGGCGACAATGATGCATTACCTTGTGGAAGTCACTATGTAGCCTATGGTAGGTTCCTAGGGCATTGTACTACATGATTTGAAAGGAGGATGATTTCTCATTGCAGTCTAACCCCAATTCTATCTACCCACTTTCCATAGTGAATAAGAATTGGTTACCAAAATATTGCAAGGATGGATGGAAAAAGTTTTGAGATGGAAGGTGCTCACCTTTAATTTACTTCACAAGGCAGTAGATGGCAAGGAACTATTGTATTTTTAAGGTCATGGGTTAACATATGGTGGGTTCTTGAGGCATTGCACAACGTCATTTAAAAGGTGGAGGGTTGCTCATTCCTTTCTATCCTTGTTATTTCATTGTGTGACCTCTCTCTCATTGTTCACTTTGGCTAGGATTTATTTGGTGCCTAATAGAAATGTCCCATACAACAAGACTCCCACAAGTTTTTGAACACAATCTCATTATTGTTATCATCATTCTCTTACTCATTTTAATAATCAATATTAAAACACATAAATAAAAACAAACAAAAAATTACATATGCCCCTATATATCACCTACTTTCTTTATTCATCCTCCGCTACTTTCTTCACTCATCTTTAAGATGATTGTTTCCACTTTACTTTATAGGTTCAAAGGTTTGAAGTTTCACCAAAATCTCCCCCATCCTTATTTTCCATTTCTCAACTGGTCCATAGATTTTAATCCTTGCTTCGATATCCAAATGGTCACCTCCACCTCTTTTTTATTATTTAAATATTTTTATTTTTTTAATTAATTAATTTACTTATTGATTTAATTATTAAATAAATATTGCATTTGATTTTTTTTAATTTTNGTAAGAATAAACTTTATATTTGTAGTAAGAAGTATTATATGGCTTACATACCATTCATCAAGCCTCATCCCATGTTATTCCACTTGGTTTATGATACCATAAACAAGTCTCCTAGTTTACCACCCATACACATTTTTTCCTTGACCAAGTTAATCGAGAAGATATGCTAAAATATACGCATGTGCTAAAAATGAGTACAAAGTTAGTCCAAGGTTCCAGATAATATAAAGGAGATAATTACTAATTCTTTATGTTAAAATTATATATCCAAAGGAAGAATCTCATGATAGAGAGGATTCTAGTGGATATTGGATAGGGAAAAAAGTAAAAAAATATTAAGCATCCATCACCAAGATGATTTACCATATTTAGATGTTTGGCATTTTTTTCTTATCATATAGTGACCATTCAGACTACAAAATTCCTATTTCTTTCAAGCAATTCCCTCTAGGAAGTCTTTGAGCTCGGTGATCTAGCTCAAGTGGTTGATTGCTTTCATATTCATAGCAGGATGTATTGAGGTTGAATCCCTAGGTTGGATAGATCTGTTGCATGTCTTTCTCAATGTCCCTACTAGGATAGGCACCATTATAAGAATCAACGAGTTTTCAATAGATACCATCTACAAATGCAAGGAAGTACTTGAGACTTTATTCACAATCTTTAACTTGAAGAAAAAAAAGGAAAAATACAAATTCTAGTTTGTAGCCAAAGGCTATGAACCAACATAAAGAATTGATTATGAGAAGACGTTTGAAGCAATAAAAAATATGAGAAACGCCAAGGGCGTGCTAGCATTGACAACCAATTAATCATTAAATAAATGTGAAAATGGATTTTTTGAAATGGTGGGTTGACAAAGAAGTATTCTTATCTAAAATAATAGAAAAGATTTATAACCTTCACTTGATTAGAGAATCTATATTTTATCTAGCAAATTGGACTTAAGGAATAACCTTATTATCAAATATTACAAGATTTATGACAAGCAAAATACCCAAAATAATTATCAAAGGAAATTCCCTAAAAGCTTTTTTTTTAAAGATTTGTCACACTAAATTTTGAACCCATCTTCAATAGTATCTCCAAACCAGGCATCCCGTATATATATATATATATATATATAAACATCTCACCATATATAATATTCACCTCCTAATTTTCGCGAGTGAATACTAAAAGTCTCACTTAGCTCACCCATGTACTAAAAATTTTTGCACGTAAAACCCCCTGCTTACTAAAACCCTCTTATTCTCGATGTAACCTAACAAGATATTGAACAGGTGTTTCCTCTGTGGTCAATAAGTTAATCAAAAGTTCATAATACCTTCCAATTCTGAGTTTCTGACTCCTCCTTACCTCTCCCACTAAAGGTTGCAAATCACCATCAATAAGATTAAGTAAAGTAGATTTCCTTAATCTATTGGGCTCGATAATTGCAACTGATGTTCCTATGTGAATAACCACATTGACATTACTAAGTATGAAAACCTCTCTACTCCAATAGCTGAAATTAACTTCAATAAGCTAAAGAAGAGGTGGCGTGAGTTTAGTAGGTTCTAGAAAGTGAAACTCCACACTATAATCTCTCCATTTCTTTATGCTTCTACATGCTCTTCATCATTATCTATCGTTTTCCCCTTCCCCTTACTCTTTATTGTCTCTTTGTTTGCACCAAAATTTGCTTGGTCCTTGACTTTTTTTTTTATGTCGAGCCCTACTTTTAGTACACTTAGCAGCTTTTAGTTGTTTCTCATATACATGAAATGTCTTATTGGTATCCTTGTGTTTTTGCTCATATATGCTCTAAAAAGAATCAAAATTACCTCTGTAGAAATGAAGTTTCTCGACATGGAAATGAATGATATCCATTGAAACAAAGTTCAAGAAGTCACGATCATGTGACACGTCAACAACTATTTTCTTCCACCTACACAAATATTACTCTAGCCATAAAATGGCTCTAAGATCTAGATGGTTAGTGGGTTCATCCAATAAGAAAAGGATTGACTCAACAAACAAGGCTCTTGCTAAGGAGATCCTCATATGCCAACCTCCATTGAAATTTTTTGTGGGAGTCCCTCGTGAACCCCAAACCAACCAAGATAGTCTAAGCTTGTTCCCCTGGCGCATAACATCCAATCTCTTGAAAATTCTCATAAAAATTAGCAATCTTTTCACCATTGTCCATCTCATCATCCATGCCATCTTCCATAAACAAATCTTGCAACCGCTGAGCATCTTGCTCCTAAGCCATACTGGAAAATCTGCTGTAAGAATGTGCCTTGTACAATAACTTTATGGAGTCAATATATGCTACCATTGGCTCATAAAAATTTTGAATTTTAACCCTAAAAAGTGCATCTCTTTCTGTCAATTGCCATACTTAACCAGGGAGTGATCATGCTTTCTACAAATGATAGTAGCTTATCAAATAGGTGGGTGCATTTCATTAGTATGTGGACTTGTACGCACAATATTATCTTATCGAATAGGTGACCGAATTGGTGAAGGTTTTCATGACGTTTCAATTCCAAAGCTGGGGCCATCTTGGGTTTTATTATTGTATATTGAAATTTTTATGTAATTTTGTTGAAGCTTAATAGTGGAAAAAATCAATATCCACCCAAAAAAAATCAACTAAGTTGTAGAAAACATCTTCTCAACAACCCCATTATCAACTACAAAATCTGAAAACGACCACAATCAATAAAAAGAATACAAAATTTGTACTTTAATATGGTCAAAGTTTACTTACCTATTTTCCCCTATTTGACAGTTTTTCTCCATTTTTTTCAATATCTCTACAATCAATACAAAAAATGCAAAATATGTACTTTAATATGGTGAAAGTTTACTTACCTATTTTTTCCCTATTTGCCAGTTTTTCTCCATTTTTTCCAATATTTCAACGTTTATTGTTATGTATAATAATGAAATTTTTATATAAGTTTGTTGAAGCTATCTCTTAATGTTTTAGTTCCAAAGTTTAGGCCATAATGGGTTTTAATGTTGTATAAATGAAATTTCAATGTTTCAGTTCCAAATCTTAGGCCATAATGGGTTTTAATGTTGTATAAATGAAATTTCAATGTTTCAGTTCCAAATCTTAGGGCATAATGGGTTTTAATGTTGTATAAATGAAATTTCAATATAAGTTTGTTTTGAAAGAATATTTAATTAAGTAAAACGCAAAAGGGAGTTGGATGGCTGGTTTGGTTTTAATAATGATTTATAATTCAATTTAATCAACAATTTATAAGATATTACTAGGGGAACTCATTCCAGTGACGAAGGACATATTTAGTAGGTTGTTGAAGTAGCAGAGTCTCAACCAGTTGGTCAACCAAATCCTTCAGCATGCGATGACTATTAAAGATAAAGAGGATAGGAAGAGCACTCATGGTGAAATCGAATAGCATCTTGATGTTTTTGGGAAACATGCTTTGGTATATGTGTTTAAGAATAGTCAAGGCAAACCACAGATGTCTATTGCTGAAAGTAGTCGTTCCAAGCTTTGGATGCAAGATAGAATGTTGTAAAATCAGACATGCATGGCTCGCCATAGATACAAAGTTCGAAACCTACGGCCAGTGGATTCCATTGTGAGCCCATTCCTCCATTTTCCAAGGAGCCACGAAACTAGTGCCAGTGTAAAACATTAATCGCTAATTTAACAGGTACCCAATTTTTATGAGGCATTGATACTATTGTGGCGTCATCCAGGGGAAAATTAATGGTGTTATGGAAATTGTGGAAGAGGAGGACTGGTAGGGTATAATTCTTGTTTATGGTATGCCATACAGGAATAATAATAAGGGCTATGTTTTTCGTTACCATCAAGGGTTTATGACATTGCATTGGCTAAAAGACGAGGATGAAAAATAGTTGCTTACAGAAAATTAAGGCTCAGAGATCTTGTGCTCGCCAAGGTCAAGGGATATCTGGCATGGCCTGCCAAGGTACGCTAGTCTATTTTTCATCCCCATTTGTTTACCCTTATTTGATGTATGCGATGTATTCTATTGCTATTATTTTCATTTGCCACATAAAATTATATACTTCTTGTGCCATGTTTTAATACCAGATTGTTGTCCAAGGGTTTGTGTGAATGTTTATAGATTTTCATAGAGTTTCATTTCCATTGCGCCAATTGCAATCGGCATCTTTTTCGATTGCCCAATATGTACCGATATTTCTTCTTAATCCTAGAATTGCAAAACCTCGTTGTTGCATGGGGATTCTCTGAAACCCTGTATGAGAAATCAAACCCTATATCCAATACGGGGATTCTCTGAAACCCTACACGAGAAATCAAACCCTATATCCAATATTAGTGTTTAAACCCAAACGATGGATGCAATTTTTTTTTTTTATGTTTAAACCCCAACGATGGATGTAAGTTATTTTTTATGTTTAAACCCCGACGATGGATGCTAGTTTCTATTATTTTGTGTTTAAACCCAAGCGATGGATGCAAGTTTGTGTTTTTTTAGGTGGAAATTGCTTTTGTCTAGCTCCAAGAGGATTGCAATTTTCCTGAATTCATCAGGCCCACACGAAACCTATTTTTATCAATACAATGGCCCTAAAAATATGAATCAGTAATTACAACTATTTTTTATTTGGATAAGTGCACACTCTTATGTCAAAATCACCCAAAACTTGCACTTGGAATTTGGAATTTAACCTGACGAGTAGACTGATATTCTGCTGCTGAACCACGACCTCATCCGTAAGGATATGCAATTGTTGCGCTCATTTGTGACCAAAATAAAGGTCATATGCAAAACAGTTGACCCTATCATAAATATAATTTGAGCTAAAGAAATCCTACTATAATTTCCTTTTAAATAAGCCTTTCCTCAAATTTGACAAATAATTTTGGAGTTATCTTCAACTCCAATTTTGATTTGCATAATTGCTAAATATATTCACAAATAGGACAAGCCCTTCATAGGAAAGGAACAAACCATCATTCCTCCAACCTTAGGCTCATACCTTTGACCGCCCCAATAAGTAATTCCAGGTAATAAAGACCAACTAAAAACTAAAAACTAAAAAGATAACATATTTATTTTCTTCCAATAAATGATTAAGAGAGATATACACAACTATGCATAAAATTGTGGACTTCTAGCAATAGCATTTTCAACCTTTCGTTAAAATCAAGGTAACAGGGAAACTACAAACTAGTCATCCACTTGATTAGTAATCAAGTTTTCAAGAGTTTCTTGGAATTTTCTGCACAAACCCACTGTTAATAAGCAAGCTCACTGAAATTGAAATGAACAAGTATAAAGCCATGAATCTTTGACACATTGCCTTGTAAATGCATTCAGTTCTATCATGAATACAAGGGATAACTGTTAAAACAATAAATCATTTGGGAACAAGAAACATTGAAACAGTGATCAAAATCGAAAACAATTGCCTAGAAACAGTAAATAACATTTTGAATGATCAAAATTGAAATCTTTCATGAACAGGAGGGATAATTTGTTACAAATAAAAACATAATATTGATTACAAATAAGGTCAGTGATTGCTGAAAGTAAAGCATACACCATTTTCAACATCCCTACATAAAGACTTGTAGAATGCCAAGATAAAATGTTGAAGACAAGAAAATAATCCAAAGTTCATTGACCAAAAACTAAATTATGTATTGTTTTAATAAATATTGATAAATAACTTAGTTATTATTTTTCTTTCATTGTTGATATGGTTCTCATTTTTTCCATTTTCTTTCTTTCGTTGCTAATCTTAGCATTCCTAATTTCAGATTTTGTAATTCTTTGGTATACTATTGCATTATATCAGTACTTCCTATAATTTTTTGAGATTGCCATATTTTTTTCTACCTTATTTTCAGTGTATATGTT
Source organism: Pseudotsuga menziesii (assembly GCA_001517045.1). NCBI lineage: Eukaryota > Viridiplantae > Streptophyta > Pinopsida > Pinales > Pinaceae > Pseudotsuga > Pseudotsuga menziesii. The sequence goes on along the minus strand of LPNX010858733.1, from coordinate 215,717 downwards.
AAGTGCATGATATCACTAGTGATGAAGTCTGAGAAATCAGAGCACAATGAAATAACTGCTAATGGAACTAAGAGCATCGTCTAAAACAAGAAACTCAAATTATCGCTGGAAAATGATAAGTATTGTAGAAAATGACATTAAAAATAAGTACTGCAGTTTCCAATGCAACTTTCAAATCAACAATTTCTATGAGCTCCCCTAATACTTGCTTTATTTCTGGTGAATTACTCAGACTCCCCGAAAAGTGTAGTTTATACAGCCAAAAATTTAACTATGTTGGCTTCAACACAATAAGCCATTTGCTACCTTCCAATCTTCTAGCTTTTCCTTTGAAGACTATTTCCACAAAAATACTAAAATTGCCATCTTTCATATCAAGTTTGAGTTCCTTTTTCTGGGGTATGCAATCAACTAACATAGATGCTAACTAAAATTATCTTCGAACTTGATTCTATATGATAAAATCCAAGTATACTCATTCGACATTTTGAGTAGAAGGTATACTAAGATTATAGTGCTCGAAAGGTCACCTCTGCAACATTTGGGGCCTGGGGTACTAACACCACCTTTTCTTAAGAAAGGGGATTGACATATTTTATTTTCCAGATTAAAATGTTTGCATTCAATAGGAGTAAATTTCTAGTTCCAAACAAGATTGAGCACATGTTAAGCATGCAATATTTGAATTCAAGAATAATAATCTTCAGTTTCAGTCGAGAAGCATGATTACTTTTATTAATATTATAACATACAATAAATATCTCCTGAGGAATGGCCTAGACAATGATCCATTAAATGGATTTTGTTAAAGGGCATGGTTTAGTATTGTGCTCCAAATTCCAGATAGATAATGCATGATGAAAAATGAAAGCCAAGCGGCAAACATCCTCAAAAGTAAAAACCATCTAAAAATGCAAAAGAATGGCATGAACCACATCTTTCGGAAAAGAATGATGGAATTTTTGCTGCCATTTAATCTAAATAATGCCACTCTTGAGAACAATCTTGTGAAAAGAGTGATAACCTTCAGTATGTGGAAGAGAAAAGGCTAGTTGAATAGGGGATTTGTTAAGCTATTTCTCTAGAATAACATAGGTGATGTTCCAAAAATCTTAAGCAGAGTCACCTAATAGGAGAAACCTATAAGATCTTCTCCCTCAACTCAACCCCTAGTACATACATCAGGAGCCCCTCATCGAGAAGGTTGTCAATTCCCTCTGGATTCTTATCATAGGAAAAATCAGCACCTTCTTTAGGACAGACTGTTTCTAAAATATTTCTCAAACTTTCAAGTTTCAACTCAATATTACCCAATTTTTCCATCTCTGTTAAGTATGAACTTCCAGTGTCATCTAGCTCTTTTATTTGTGGAGTGGACTTGCTACTTTCTAACTTAAGTCTTCTGGTATTTACAGAAATAACAAGAGCAGCTGATTCTTTTAAACGGTTCATTTTTTTCTTCTTCAAAGACATATAGTGAGCATTTTTTAACCACGTATGCATCTGGAAAAGATAATCAATATTATATATACAAATATAATTAAAGAAGCAATAGAAAAAACATATCTGTAGAGTCTGGCTACTATCAATAAAAATAAATAGAATTTCTAAGTAGAAAATTTTGAGTGTCCTATAGAAATTCCAAATCGTCATCTGACCTATCGATAAGGTAGATCCAACTGCTTTGATAATACCAGTTTTCAAGGCATTGAAGGTAACTCATTCTCAACAAAAACTTAGTGAAACCTCTATTACATAGACCCAAAAAGTTATCGATGACCCATTATTAACCACACAGATACCCAATCATATAATTGAAGATATTCCATCAGCTAAATATAAAATACTTTGGTTGAAGTGCAGAAGTTCTACATCAATGGAATAAAAGCAAGAGAAAATCAAGTTCGTCTAAAGAAATCAAACCATTTCACTTCAATCGTATACCATAGTGGAAGTAGGTATTCACCGTATTCATCGTCGAAATGTGTGGACACCTCTACATATTATAATGGATATTCAACAAAGATCTGCCAAACTTCCCATGATCACACATTGAATCCATTATTCTTTGCTTACTATATATTATATTCTTAATCATGCAGATAGCGAGGCTCGAGTGCTCTAATTCCATGCAGACATTATGCAAGAAAAAAGCTGTGCAGCGACGTAGTGGGGTAAAGTATATTTCTAGTTGTTGCTGTGTATTGTATCCCATTAAGCAAATATGTGTAGTTTAAGCCTTAAAATATAAATAAGGATATGCACACGCAGAATTGTTGTTCCTTCCCTTCAGAAATATATGAGATCTTGCGCTAAGTGTATGCAGGCACCTTGTAAAGTTGTTGTGCAAACATTATAGAGGACTTCAATAATTTTGCTTGTTGTTTCCTCATATAATGCAATTGTGGCCCATGTCAACCAAAGTACACTGACTGGACCATAACTCTCCCGAATCTTAGTTCTTAATCTCTTTATTGTCGCTGAGTATATTGTGTCATAGTATTTCTACTTTTACTGTATGCTTGCACACTGCTAGACCATTCATATGGGCTAACTCAGCTCCTTCCACTTGAATTCGAGTCTTGACAACTGATATAGGGTGCAAGATAGCTGACACAGCAGAAAAAATAAATGCTCCCTTAAGATGGAATTTTGTCTTATCCAGTCTACAGTCCATGTCAATTGATGTTATATATAATAACAATGATAAATATTTAACTAATCAATATAATATATGGAAGGGCATCTCCAAGGATAGATCTATAAAATTCCATTTCGGCACTCGAATTAAATGATGAACTAAAACTATGTAATGAACTAAGTAGAAACTCAAACATAACTCAAGGTTTCAAGCACCTTTCAAGGCTAGAAAGAAAAAACTACCAATACTTTCAAACAAGCACAAATAGAAAAAGTGGATAAAAGTTCAGAGTGTTGCTGCGTGAATGCTTTGCAAACTGCAACCATGTGCACAGCTACAAACATCCCTTCTAACGATAGTGGAATACTTGAAAGAGTCAAGAACCTCATAAGGCCTTCAATGCCCTTTTTCTCAACAAATATTCTACAAGTTTCAGGATTTTCCATTGCCCGATGCACAAACACCATGGCATGTCAAATGCATAATTGTAGAAAGCGTTCATTAGTCATATTTTCAACAGGAAATCCACTAGTTCCAACACCTTCATTATGCTTCTCTTCAGAATTAGTATCCATAGGAACAGGACTATCCAAGACTATCCAACTTGTCTATGGATTCTAACCCCATGTCACCCACTGAAGAAATTTTCTCAATAATTGCAATGATAACATATACACCAGGTCCCCTCAGAAAAGGGACATGGCGCATCAGCTCTTCCATCGAATTACCCAAATGAGAAACCCCCTCATTCAATGCTAGCAAATAATTTCATGATGTGAAGACATGTACAAGAAACTGCAAAGCATTTCTTTCAGTCACTTCCTACAATCCTGTATTGTTGAGACATAGTGCATCAAGACCACTAGGGATGCATCAAAGTGCTTTTGAGGAAGGGAGAAGTAAATCTTCTAATATAGCATCCAAGAAGGTAGTTGTAAGACCTATTGCATCCAGAATTGAGAAACAAGTTGGATCTTTATGAATGAGTTCACTTATAAGTGTCACAACTGAACAGAATATTTCACCACCAAACTTATGGGAATGACAAAATATTAATGATAGGATTGATGGCAAGGTACTCTCCTCTGATCCTGCGGGCCTTGTTGTGGTATACGTTGTTGATCCCAGTGCCTTGATTAAGGCCTTGATAAGACACCTCTGAGAATATGGAATTTGGCCTTTATCATCATCATATGTTGAATATGCAATACTGCTTTCTGTTGACAACTCCACAACACTTGTAACCTCAAATTGTAGTCTCTTAATAGTATTGTCTAGACCTCCAGGGATGTCAAGAAAAGACTTCTGCCTAGTATAGTTCCTACTACTAATGTTCCAAAACCTCGAAAAAATACCAAAGACCCCATATTCTTTTATTGTATGCTTGCACACTGCTAGACCATTCATATGGGCTAACTCATCTCTTACCACTTGAATTCGTGTCTAGACAACTGATATAGGGTGCAAGATAGCTGACACAACAGAAAAGAGAGCTGCTCCCTTAAGATAGAATTTAGTCTTATCCAGTCTGTAGTCCATGTCAATTGATGTTAAATATAATAACAATGATAAATATTTAACTGATCAATATAATATATGGAATGGCATATCCAAGGACAGATCTATAAAATTCCATTTCAGCACTTGAATTAAATGATGCACTAAAACTATGCAATGAACTAATTAGAAACTCAAACTTAACTCAAGGTTTCAAGCACCTTTCAAGGCTAGAAAACACAAACTATTGATACTTTCAAACAAGCACAAACAGAAAAAGTGGATAAAAGTTCTGAGTGTTGCTGCGTGAATGCTTTGCAAACTGCAACCATGTGCATAGCTACAGATATCCCTTCTGACGATAGTGGAATACTTGAAAGAGTCAAGAACCTCATAAGGGCTTCAATGCCCTTTTTCTCAACAAATATTCAACAAGTTTTAGGATTTTCCATTGCTCGATGCACAAACACCATGGCATGTGAAATGCATAATTGTAGAAATCGTTCATTAGTCATATTTTCAATAGACAATCCACTAGTTCCAACACCTTCATTATGCTTCTCTTCAGCATCAATATCCATAGGAATAGGACTATCCAACTTGTCTTTGGCTTCTAACCCCATGTCGCCCACTGAAGCAACTTTCTCAAGAATTGCAATGATAACATCTACACTAGGTCCCCTCAAGAATTGCAATGATAACATCTACACCATGTCCCCTCAATTATAACCAACATGCCCAAGTTTGACCATAAACATGCTTAAAATGTGCCCAAAATAGTTGATGATGTTTTTGGTTGCCCGGAGATGAGGTATCATTGCTATTTGAAGGCTTAAAAAGGTCCTGAATACGTAGTCTTTGGATTCTGTTGTTCATCCCACTCCTAAAACTGAACATAAACACTGCATATACGAGAGACTAATAAACCGACAAGAATCTCTTTGCATCACCAAGAAATCAGCCTGATCTAAGAGTATCACTGAATTGCTACAAGTTTTTTATTACTCCAATCTGTGGCTTTCTAGAACAACAAATTACCTTGATTACAAAAAGACAAATTGACCATGACTGTGTGGATAACCAGGAGCTGCAACAATTTTGTACTAATAACCAGGGACTGCAGCAATTTTGTACTAAGTGTGCCTATTTTTCCTCACATAGAGCCTTTTTTGAATCATGATTCTCTCCTTTAGCTGACTCTAGGTTTTTGCTGAACAAAACATGGCCAGCTTTCTCAAAGTATGGATTGGTTTGATGAGGATTTGTAGGACTAGTCAAGCCTTAGATACATCATGTGTCTGCTTCTAAAAATCCACGTGGATTATCATACTATACTGCCACATGTGTATGGTTGTTTGCCATTATAGTTGAGGCGTTTAGGGCTAGTCAAGCCCTAAACTATATCATTTTCCCACTTCTAGAACAAAATATGGACTATTTTTCAGTAGTTTTGCACTGGTTCACATTGCAAGGGACCTAAGCTACATAGGAGGAGAGTTTTAATGTAAAAAACAAAATTTCAATCAAGGGATATGCATTTGTAGTCATAAGACTTGCGAATTGCAAATATTATGGCCATCACATAGATGATAACCACAAGTTGAAGAGGCCCCACAAGACATGACACTGAAAACATTAGTGATGTTAGTAAAGGAATAAGGGAGAATGCTCACGTCACCAGGGGATTTAAACTCGAAATTCAGCTTTAAGATTGGAAAAGCTTTTGGTGCAGGTGAGTGAGGAGTTATACATACATCTGTCAATTTGGGAAAATATACTAGCACTGTGTGAGGTAGGAATTACATGCCAAGAAATATAGCTATGTGGTTGAATATGTCTATCTTTCCACAAATGATAGAGTTTTACCCAGATGGAAAGCATTGCATAAATCGTAGAAAATGCCATAGTATGTGGACAAGTAGACAGAATTTATAAACATAGATTTTGTAATCTCTACTATGTGTTTTATAATTTTTTAGTACAACACATTAAGATTGAAAACTTACATCGCCCTTTAAGCTAGATTATGATCATTTGTATTAGTTAAAGTACAGATCAGAAGTTGAACTCAGAGGATTTCTAGGATGTGATGTGCTTTGGAACTATGTAAACCAAATCCTGACATGAACTGGTCCACAACACAGGTATTCTCATTCCTTATATTTCATGGATGATTTTTCAAATCCAATTGTTGGAAACTACTTTGCCTTCTCCTCAACTTAATGTTGAAGTTTTCTTATCTCATCCTGTATGGCTAGGATGCTTTCGACGGTGGCCTTGAAGTCCTTCGGTTTTGTACCACCTGAGTTTAGAAATGACATATATTTCAAACTTTGTTTGAATTTGATCATGTACCAAATGAAGAAAAAATTGCTTAATACTAGTTCTCTAGTTGTTTAGTTAAATACTACGTTTTGTCTAGTTGTCTAGTTATATTGTTGAAATCTTCTTCAAATTTGTCTAGTTGCATGGCACATGTCAATTAATCATTTTCGTTAAATATCCTAAATTTACAGTTCATTTTTGGCAAGAGTTGTTTTCAAGCTGGAATTTGCAAGGAACATCCTTCACAATGAGTACAACTTTCCATCTGTAGATATATGGCCAAACTAAGGTGGTGAATTGATTCCTTAAATTATAATTATGCACATATGACGGGTATAAGCAATCCAAGTGGTTAAAGTAGATACATCTCTATAATGTCCCAATCAAAATGTTAATTGTTTTCTTGGTTGACTTTGGGCATGGTTTTTCTCACAACCTTCTTCTCCTACAATTCCTTACAATCCTAGTAATTGACTGCTATAGGTTTTCCTTCTCAAATATTGGGCTTCCAAACTTTGCATGGGATATATTTGCTAACCAACTGCATTTTGCCTTGAATCTTTGTCAAACACTTTAAATGGAAACTGTTGTAGGTTTAGTGTGACTATTTGAATCATATGGGATTATGATTATGGATTTTGATTGCATTTTTGGTGTGGTAGAGCATGATAATTGGTGGTATCTCTTACAACTAGACAGGTGGTATTTAACATAGTGTAGTTACACAAGAATAATAATAGACTTGAACATGTAGTACTAAAGAAAATCAGCTTGGTTTTTATTACCAACCTCCCACAAATTTGGAATGCAAATGGATGGAACTTGCAACATGCCTCTAGTTCCTTTGACCACTTTGTAGTTAGGAAAAGTACTCATGTCCCAAATGGAATGTTGAACAAGTAATTAACTCTACAAATTACTCATGTAGCAAATGCTAATCAAAGTAATTAAATATACAAAGATGTTGAAATCTGAATTCCATGTGTGTTTATACTAAAATCCTAATGAGGAATAAACATATTTGTAATGGAATTTGAATGAATGGTCAAGTATTGCTTAGTTTTGTAGTTTTGTATTATACGTGTTGGTCTATAATCTCACACCTTTTTTCTCAATTGGTATTTTTTTGATTCCACCATGATAAATTCCTTAATGTTGTAAAGCATTATTAAATAAAGTGGATCAAACTTTTAGCTTATCCTCGTTAAAAACCGAGCATCTTCATTGCTGTTGATTAAGTTTAGATAAGACAACTTTAGTTTTTTTTTTAAATAAATTCATATTAGTTGAAATTTCACAAAAGATAGACTAGACAACTTCCATAGTTTTGTTTTGATTCAGAAAGAATCATGTTAATTTCAACTTTCACTTGATATGTAAAGTTCAAGTTCAATGTTTCTTCAATAACTTTAAAAGTAGTTAGCATATATTTGAAGAATAATTTGGCATAGACATTGTATTGTCTTGTAAAGCATAATTTATTTTATTCATTCTAGATGTTGTCACAGGCCATTCTAAGTTGATACTCATATGGGTAGGCTTGTTCTCTTCTCAAGTTACATGGGCCAGCTAATGGAATTTCAAGGTTTGGTTCCTTGCCTCTACGTCTTCTTCTATTGTGATATGAAAATGTATAGTGTACATGTGTGTGTGTGTATGGTTGAAGATACACTTTATATGTGTGGTTACTATCTGTTGATGAGATGATGTTTATATTCATGGTTGGAAAACTCATGAGAATGCATAAATGATCACACTAATATTTGCAATATAACATAGAATATGCATTATGTAATGAAATTGTGACTAATGTTTTAAATTGATTATTTCTTGGTATTTGCAGAAAAATGGTAAAGATGGCCTAACTGATGATACTGATTATATTGTCATTGATGTACCAATGAGAGATATTATTGATAATGATACAATTGGATCAAATGAAAATGATGATGGATATGATGTTAGGATAGATGATGAGGATGAGAATGATGGTAGCCATTAATGCTACTATTGAGACTGGATGTTTTTTTCTTTCTCCATGCTACTAGACACATTGTTATTTTTGTGATTATCCAAGATCGTAGTACATTTTGGGTCATTTTGATTTGTGATTATCCAAGTTCATAGTACATTTTGATTTTTATTTGTAGACATATAAACTTGGATTATTGTTGATAATTTTGATCTTTAATATTTCTTGTAATATTGATATTTTCACTATATATTGTCTATTGTTCTTTTAACCTTAATATGATTATATGTATGATCGATTATTGATGTGATGATGTTTAATAATTTCACTTATTTTGAATGAAAGATAATGCCGATGTTATCATTATTATATTTTATATTTATATATATTGGAAGTTGTTGATGATCTTTTAATGGAAAATTATTATTACTGTTTTGGATAAATGTTGCATGTTTCTATAAAATTTATTCATAAATGCTATGCAATTAATCTCAATAATTGTATCTACAATTAATTTGAATGTTTCATTATGTTATTTAATAACTATGAAGTAATGGTAAATGAGAACAATTGAAATGAATGAATAATTATAATAATTTGATATAATAAATATAAGAGCACACAATTGGATATGGTTGTAGGTGTTAAATAAAAAGTCTAATGTGGTGCTAATAAAGAAACAAAAACATGAGTTAAAACAGATGCCCACTATGTTCTAGATCTAGAAGCAACATTGGATGCAAACTTGGTGCTATGTTGGAAGTCAATTTTGATGCTATTTCTGACACCAAAGTAGAATTCGAAGTAGAAGCTAAACTAGTGGCCAACAAAGGAGCAAAATTGGATGCTAAATGAGAAACTAAATTAGGTGCTGATGAGGAAGAAAAATAAGAAAAAATCCTAGGAGTTAAATGAGAAGAAAAATGTGGCGCTAGTGTCGGAGTAAAAGTGGACGATAAATTGGGCACTAGAGTAGTAGCAAAACATGGTGCTAATGTGGCCGTAAATAGAGATGCAAAACTAGACATTAAAAAGGATGCAACACTTGGCGCTAATGATGAAGCCAAACATGGTGTTGATATGGTAGAAAAATAATATGTTACTTTGGATGCAAAACATGACGCTATGTAGGAAGAAAAATATGGTGCAACAATAGAAGAAAAATTGGGCGCCATTTTGGTAGCAAAACACGATGCAAAAAAGGAAGCAAAAATTTGTGCAAATTTGGAAGCAAAAATTGACGCATATTTGGAAGTAAAACGTGGTGCAAAATGGGATGCTAAAGTGGTAGCACAAATGGATGCTAATTTGGATGCAAAAATCATGCTAACAGGGATGCCATTTAGGAAGAAAAAGTAGGCGCTCTCTAGAAAGCAATAGCAAAAACTCTCTAAGAAGCAAAATAGGACGTTATTTAGGAAGCAAAGTCGGCGTTATTTTGGAAGCAAAAAACTAGACACTATTTTGGACTCCATAAAGGATGCTATTTAGGATGCAAAAAAAGACGCTTTAAGTTTTGTCCATGATGCGTCCCATTTAGTGTCTAGTTTGGCCACTCAATTTTTTTTTAAATTACACTAAACAGGGATGCTAAATGGGATGCTAATTCCAGTATTTGTTGTAGTGTAGTATGGTTCTAATTACTGGATAACCTATAGATCTTGATATGAGTGGTTTATCGATATCGCATTGATTAGAGATATAACATAGATTACACTTACAATATATGTACACAATATAAGCAGTATGTTCAATGAGATTCATGCTATTATAATAGGGATGTACTATCCTGTATAGTAATACTGGTAACTATTGTGTACCTGCTAGTTATGATACTATGTTTCCATAAGATATAACATACAATATGTGAATGCCAACTAGTCAGATTTATCATAATAATGGACAAGATTATATACCGTATCATGATTAAACCATACTTATGGAGCTCTAAGATTACATCATGTATCATGAAGACTAATAAATACCACTCAGCTTAATTACTTAATCAATGGTAAGGATAAAGTGATCATACTATTTACATGCTTATTCAACTTTATCAATGGTTATACTTCAAGTAAGCAATGCCGAGCTCTATTAAAAGCTCTGTATAAACTACTAGTATAATCTTAGAGTTACAATATTGGATTCGATTCATTACACTAACTACATTTTTATTGAATAGATAGAACTAACACCATTGTTTCCATCACTATGATACTAGCTTAAGATGTTTGTGATTACAATAGAGTATTATACTTCTTGTGGCTTCTTCTTCCAAGCAAAGTGAACATTTCTTTATACATTGCAGGATAAGAGGAATGTCCTTTGTCAAATGACTCGAACTATCCCTAGGGTTTATGGTAGGTGCATTAGCTGGAATGTTAGTAATCCATTGGTTGCACTTTATACATTTGCTATGCAGTTCTTGCTCTCTTGTTCTTGACATCTAAGGGTTTGTTGCTCTTTCTATGCATCATACTAGAATATACCAATTATGCATGGCTCCTTCTCTCTCTACCTCACACATGACCTTATTGAGATACTAATGGTTGGTCCATGATTATTGGAGCTAATCCGTGACTATTTGAAGGTTGATAGATATGGCTTGTGACTGTTTCAAGGTTGTTAGGGATGGGTTGTGACAATTTGAGCCTGCATAGATTGGATCGTAACCCTTGTTGACCTGCTAGTGTTTGATTGTGAATGTTATGATCCTGTTAAGGTTGAGCCATGACCATGGTTGGACTCTTAAGGTTGGTCCGTGACCTTGTCACTGTTGTACTTTTACTTTAGTATTTTGGTTTATTTTATTTCCATTAAAGCAAAAATTCATTAAATTGTTGTAAAACCCTAATTACCCTAAACATTAACAACTAGAACTCACATTACATGAGTAACCCACAATTTATGAGGAATCTATAGGTAAAAAATGCCTCGTCAATATTGTAGGTTAATTTTTTCTTTCATTTTCTAATTAGATAGGCATCTTTCATTTTTAACTTATTGTACGTGAGTTTACAACAAAAACCTCACTTACCATCACTTCAAGCATCGAGCTCAACCAATGACTTTGAGAATAAGGACTTTCATACCCTAAATGAATTGTGAGTGATGCCACCTTTTTTTTACTTGTGAAATGATTTTCTTGTGATAATATTCTGTGTTTAAATGCCATTCTAAAATGGGGGACTTGTATAAGAACCTTTTTCTTGTTTTAAATGAAACGACTAGTTGCTTCTTGTTTATGATAAATCTACCTCTCAAGATTGTTTTGAGCTATTGTACACTATGCATGAACCTAATATATCTACTGCATGGTACTAGAATATAAAATTATGCATGGCATTAGTTCTTCTGCATTATCAAAATTTAGGGCACCAAGAAGGTTTTCCATAGGTGTAGTTTCTACAATGAGTTCCTCTATTTCTCCACCCATATTTCCTCAATAAAAATTCATCTAGTCATAGGCGAACAGTGATGTCCAAAATTCTTCTCAACCCCCATATGGGCCTTAAAAATTAAGAAGATGTAACTATTTAGCTAATCTGTGACTATGAAAAACCATGCATAGGCCTGAAAATACTACAAATGAATTGGAAAGAGAGATAGAAGAGGTCCACCCAATCACCAAACCTCCTGAGAACCCATTAGCCTGCAATGAAAGAAACTCCCAATTAGTAAACATATTCTTCAGAATCAAAACAAAAATAACAACCATGAAAGGAAACTATTATAATCTTGGAAAAATACAAGATCAAGAAAAACTTTGTTGGAAATTAATGGATAGTATTCTAGAAAATATTAATAGAAAATATTTTTTCATGAGATAATATAATGCTTTAGGATTGTTACCCCATTTTTTACATGGGTGGTCAATTGGAGTTTTGTTGAGCTAAACTGGGCTAATTCCTAGTGTTTTTGAGCATGAGTTTGCTGAGCTAAACTAAGCTAGTTCTTGGCATGATTCATGGGCTCTATGTTGGGCCAGTTCTTGGCATGATTACTTCTCATCTCACAGAATTATCCCAGAATTGGCTTTCTGCTCATTCTTTGCTGCTAAAACACACCCAAAATTGTTTAATTGCATAAGTCGGCCCAGAATATGGATAGGAGCCTACTTTATGCTGCTAGACATGCCCAAAACTACAAGTACTACTAATTGAGGTTTGCAATGCACCTAGAGGCTAGAACTGCTACCAAAATTTTGTTTAAAGGCTCAAAACAGTTCATATAATGTCTAGGTTTGGGATTTATGGTTATTTTCATGCCCATATATGTTACTCTCATGTTGTCTTTTCCCACAGTCAGCCCAAAATTAGAAATGAATGATGTTTTAGGGCTTCTTGAGGCCACAAACAAAGCCAGAATTTCCCATAGTGCTGTAAAAATGGTATAGACCTGTCTAAAAAGTAATCTTTGTCATAGGACAAAGATTCCTAATCCATTTACCAGTTATAAGCAATCTTTTTCATAGGACCATAAAGATAACCAGATGGTTTTTTGTTCTTCTCATAGAGATGAATATTTTGTTTTGGAAATGTATGTGACCTATATGCTTAGTGGAGACGAGTACTGAAACCAATAAATACCCTTTTGTTGTTGCAAAATAATTATCCTTGTAAGTTAATATAAAGTACAAAGAGTAGGACTTTACATCACTAAATTTCCTCTTTCCACCATAGTGAGGAAGGAAAGCATATCCAACTGGTTTGTAATAGTAGAGGACATAGTGTACTCTCGTAGAAATTCACTTAACATAAAGTTTAGTTTCTTAATCTTCCAAAAAAATTTGGAAATCCATTCAATTGAAGCCCTTTTCAGGATCATCAAAGTTGCTTTATATCTTTTTTTCCATGAAATAATTTGTATAAAATAATAGGTTTCATAATTTCACATGCATCCATATGATTTTATATATCGAAGTCCTTACATAACCCCTATAAGTTGGAATCACTTAAAATACCAAGCAATTTTGAGACTTAAGATACTACAAGAGATGGAAGAGCAAATGGCTAAGACAATGGTTGTTTAAAGAACTATGAGAATACAAAATGGGATTGATTTCCCTGTAGCTTATTTAATGGTGTCTCCAACCCATCTTAAAGAAGAAATGGTTTCCTAGAATATCAAGTTGCAATTATTCCTAGATAACCAGATTCAGGAAATAAAATTATAAAGATAACTAGAAGGTTTTCCAGTTCTTCTCATATAGATGAATATTTCAATTTGGAAATGTCTATGTCCTATATGCTTGGAGGGGAGGTGTGACGAAACTAGTAAATACTTTTTTGTTGTTGTTTCAAAAGGCTTAGCTTTATAAGTCAATATATTGTACAAAGACTAATCATTTACATCACTGAATTTCCTCTTACCACCACAATGAGGAAGGCAATCATATCCAACTGGGTTGTAATATTAGAGGAAACAATGTACTCTCCTAGAAAGGAACTTAGCATAAGTTTGAGCTTCCTAGTATTCCAAAAAAAATTGGAAATCCATTCAATTGAAACCCTTTTTAGGATTCTAAAAGTTGCTTTATATATATTTTTCCATGATTAGGATAGAGTAGTGATCCATACAACATTCCAAATGGACACCAAAAAATTTCACCCAGAACATAGCATAATTGCTTCTCATCTCACAAAATTAGCCAGAATTGGCTTTCTACTCATTCTTTGCTGCTAAAACATGCCCAAAACTACTGTTCAATTGCCTAAGTCAGCCCATAATATGGATAGGAGGCTGCTTTCTGCTGCTAGACATGCATAGAACTGCTTTAGATCATTTTCATGAGTTCAAGCACCAATAGAGTCCACTTCAAAAAATTTCTTCCACCTTTTTTTACCATGAAAGATGGCACTAGAAAATTATTAATATATAGTGGTGTAAGATTTCACAGTTAAGCATACATATTATGTTGAGTTCTTGGGATTAAACCACATGGAAGAATTTAAAATTGTCTGACACTAGTGAATCATTCACCCATTATAAGGGAGAGAGGTGATAGATTTTAAAATCATTAGTGCTTTTTATCCTCGAGGATGGAGATAATCCATCTTTTCAACCCTCTAGTGCATTGAATTTATACAAGCAATGGAAGTCAAGAATTTCTCCACCTATATAGACTCAAGGTTCTTGTGCAAAGCATGCTTTTCACTTGTATGAGGATAGTCATTTTCCAATTCAATACTTTAAGGGTTCAACAATAAGATTGACATATTGTTATGTAGCCTGCTTCGACCAAAATATTGGTATCTTCTTCCTTATTCACCCCTTAGTATACTTAGTAAAACATGGACTTAAAATATGAATTCACATAAACTTTGTTGGAAATTAATGGATAGTAGTCTAGACATATATGTGCCAAAATGAATAGCACTAGAGGGATGGAATTATGAGGGATTGATGTCTAGAGAAGGAATGTTTTCTCCATGTGTTGCATACTAGTAAGTATTGTGGTTTTCAAACGATTGATCCAACATAAAATTACAATAGTGGTATACTTAGTAAATCCTACCCTTTCCTTTTAGTTATAGAAATTGTCCTGATAATTCTATACATATTATTCACCTTAGTGGTTCCATAGGCTAGGTAGGGTGTGGAATGGAGATTGTAGTATAAATGAAACAATTATTCCATGACATTTTTAGGTATACATTTCCTTTGTCTATCCTCTATGTTTCTTCATTTCTCGCATATTCTTGCACCTTAGATATGCAAACTTAGGACTGCATTATTAATTTTTTCCAAAACCTGCAAACCCTAATTTCCCTATTGTTTGTCTATTGTTATCTCTCATATACCTCTCAACGTTTTCTTGTAACCCTAAATGATGGATACATTCCATTCCATTCATGAATAATTCCATTCAAAATGAACCCTAAACATGAATAATTCCATTCAATTCAAACCTAGACGATGGATCTGGATGCAACTGATACAACCTCAAAACCATAATGGCTATCAGGACAAGATTCGGATGGGACAATTTAGTCATTTCTAGCAATGTAACTTGAGGAAAATTTCCATTTCCTTGTTTAAACATTTTTCTTTGTGTCAAGCTAAGAATATTGTGATGATGGAGGAGCCTACATCTTTCTCTTGAAGTTATTGTGGATACAGTGTCTAAATATAAAAGGCCTCCCAACCTAGGTCTCACTTGTACAAGTTGTAGATCAACATAAAAACTTAGTTTGTTTTCAAACAAGTGTTCAACCTTGAAGATCTGCATCTACCATATGAAGGCTTTGTTCAACATTATTAAGTACCCTTATTTTAAATTATTCTTTAATGACTGAAAATGATCATGCTTGATGACAAAAAGAGGTATAGTCCAAAGAGTAACATCTGCAATGTGGGAATTGAGTTATTCAGCTCATTGGATACATGGGTAAACAGTAAAACCAGGAAGCATAAAACCATGCATAAATATATGATCTTCGTAAAAACTTATGTAAATATCAAGAAAATAGTTAATGACAAAATGAATGGATAAGGATTGAGTTATTCAGTTCATTGGATACAGGGGTTGAATCTATTTTTAAACATTTGTTATAATTTTATAACATTTAGTTTAGGAGTTTGTTGTGATGAGTTGGAAGTTTTTCTAAGTTATATGTAATCCTTCGAGTGTAAGTAAGGAGAGAGGAGTGACCAAGAAGATGAATAATTGGACTGGAGAACTAACCTGGAATTTGTTTGATCGGGTCGGTGTAGTGTTAGAATCTCTCAAAATGTGAACTCATCGATAGAGGTTGGAGAAAGTAATGCATTTCGTCGGATATCCGACATATATGCTATACTATCGACATCTTAAATTCATTTATATTACTTTAGCCATGTCTACAAGGAACACAATATGAGTGCAGACTGTTTATCCAAGGAAGCATTGAATATGAAGGTTGGCCTCCTCTCCTTCTCGTAACTTTTAGAAGGAGAAATCATTGAGTAAGGCATGATATGGCTAATTTAAGAGGTTTTTATTTGTGTGGCATAGTATTTTTTGGTTCTTTCTACTACAGGATACATCAACATCCTTCTTGTTTTAGCTGGAGATATAGATTTTGTTTTCATCCCCTCGAGGGTGTGTTTTCTCCACCCTCGATGCCTCCTTGGATAAGTTGTTTGGGATCCTTATGTTCTCTATGTGGTATTGCTACTTCAGTCATGTTGGTATTGTGGGTTCTGTCCCTCCCCTTGAGATATTTTTTGATACTTATGATCTCCACTCGTTAATGGACTAACTTATTTCCAGGAATATGTAAAAGTTATCTTTTATTCACTACTAAATATCAAGGAACACCTCTTTTTCTTCTAAAAAAAAGATATAGAATATTTGCAAATGATTTTATTACATATATTGAGATCCGTAAACTGGATATTTTATATTTTTTAGAATAATCAACCCATAGTTATCTACCTTATACATTAATTAATCCATTTTTGTCTTATTTGCCTAGTTTCCAATATTCCACTCTATGCAAGTTGTCTTCCACATGTTCTAGAAATCAAACTTGCTAAAAATAAGTCATGGAGCACTTGTGAAACCCCCTGGAAACCATATATAGCAATTTTTATTTATTCCAAATCCTCCCTAGCGCATATCTACTTTTTCTGCTAAGTTTCCTACTTTATTGATATTTGAGGCAAAAGGGAAATTAAGACTAGGTGTAGTTGACTTGTTTTTTTCCCTCATCATCCTCCATTATTTTTTCCTAATAAAATCATGTATGAGGTGTATTTCCATCACCTATTATCTTTCCTACTTGACTTTGCCAATTTGTGAGCCTCTAGGTAGATTTGGAAACTGCTTTATGCACCTATGGGGGATTTGACTAGATTTAGTAAGCCTGCTTTTTACTATTTTGAATGGAATCCTTATGTATTCGAATCTCTCATGTAATTATATATTATAGCAGCCTATGAATTCATAAGTTTGGCTATTGTACACTTATTCAATACAGATTAGTGTTATGCTCCAATTTCAGTCTCCTTTGTGTGTAACTTTGCATGTTTGATTAGCAATTTTGTGAGTGCAATTGTTCTATCACTTGGGTTCAATTTCCACATGGTATCATAGCCTTTTTATATTGATTTATCTCCTTCCATATTTCTATTATAGGTTTGACATATTGACTGGAAGCATTCTGCTGGTTGAAGGGCACAGTTCAGAGCTATGGATCAATCTTAGAAGATCAACTTGACTGCATTTAATTTATTTGAATGGAAAGCAGAGATGGAGATACTGTTGAGAGAGAATGGTATCTATAGGGTGAATATGGAAACTGAGGCAGAGCACAATGTAGCTGTAGAGAAAATTAAATGGCACAACAGGAGGGATAAGGCCTATGTTCTTCTGTGTCTGAGCATATCCATAGACCTCCTCTTCCATCTTGATGGATTGACATCACCTAATGAAGTATGGGAGAAGCTTATAGAACTTTTTGGTAAGACATATGAGATTACAAGACATCAAATTGAGAATGAATTGATCTCTTTGAGTCCCAGCAGCTTCAAATCCATGCAAATATACTTTTCCACATTTAAATCCCTTGTTTTGCAGCTAAAACAGTGTGGAATTGAGAAGAAGGAAGAGCAGATAGTTTTGGCCATACTCTCAAATCTTGGCCCTAACTATTCAGTGTTTGTTTTGACCTTCCATGCCACCAAGTTGACAGCTCGATCCTGGAAGATTCCTAAGCTTGCAGAGTTCATGGAATCCCTAACATAAGAACAAGATAAACTGGTGATGATGGGCACCATCAAACCTTCCAAAGACCAAGATTTGGTTGCTGGAGATTCTAGGGTGGATTCAAAAGGCAAGAAGAAAGCTAAGAAGCCACCTAAGCAAAAGAGAGACAAGAACAAGTCTCAAGAGGATCCCCAAGCTCCAAGAAGAACTTCCAGAAGAAGAAGAACAAAGGAGAAATGAGCAAGTACGCATACTACAATAAGGGCTATCATCCTGAAAGCTCCTGCATGAAGAAGCAAATTGACATGTTGACTCAACTCCTGGAGAATAATAATATCTCCCTTCCTAATTTCTCAGAGAAGAGGGAAGGCGGATCAAATTCAGAGGATAGAGAGAGAGTACATGCATTGGTTGCTAGCACATCAAGCTCACCTAGCTTCATCGTAGACTATGGAGCTTCAACACATATGGTTTCGACCAAGGAGGCATTATCCTCTATTGAAATGTCGAAAGGTCCACCAATAGTGCTAGGAGATGACTCTCTCACTGACAGTTTGGGAAAAGGAAGGATTGATATTGACCATGGTAAGTTCAGTAATGTATTGTATGTTCCATGTCTTACCTCTAACCTATTTTCAGTGTATCAGATGACCCACACAGGGTCTCCAAAGAAGGTCATATTATCCTGTGATGATGTTGAGATCACAGAGATCTTGAATGGTAAAGTCATTGAAAAAGGAGTTGTAGATCACACTTCGAAGGTATACAGGTTTTCACATTTTCTTTCCTACTCAAACCCCTCTGCTGTTTTGATTCATGCTAATGAGGAAATAAATCTTTGGTATGAAATATTTGGCCATATTAACTATAAGTATCTTTCTGATCTAAGTGAAAAAGAAATGGTCATAGGGTTACCAAAGATTAAATTTTCCAAGGGAGTCTGTCAAGGTTGTATCCTAGGAAAACACCCAGAGCATAAATTTGAGAGAGCTAGTCATGAGAGAACCTTTGCACCTCTTGAGTTGATCCATAGTGATGTTGCTGGTCCATTTCCTCATATGTCAATGAGTCAAGCCAAATATCCTTGAACTTCATAGATGACTTTTCCAAGTATTGTTGGGTTTACTTCTTGAAGCATAAGTCTGAAGTTTTTGGCCTCTTCAAAGTCTTTAAGGCTTTGGTTGAAAACCAGTCTAGGAGGAAACTCAAGATCCTCAAATCTGACAATAGTGGTGAGTATGTCAAGTTTAATTTCATTAAATATTGTGAATATGTAGGTATTCAGATGCAGCGTTCAACCCCTTACACACCACAGCAAAATGGTGTTGCTGAGAGAAAGAACAGATCACTGAAAGAGATGGCAACTTGTATGATGGAGGCTAAGAATTTTCCACCAAAGTTTTGGGCCAAGGCTATAAACTATGCATCCCATATCTAGAATAGGGTTCCTCATAAACATCTTTATGGTATGACTCCTTTCGAATCTTGGAGTGGGAACTAGCCAAATGTGACCCATTTCAGGATTTTTGGCTCAAAGGCTTGGGCCAAAATTCCAACGGAAAAGAGAAAGGATTTGCAGCCCCAAAGCCAAGAGTGTCTATTTGTTGGGTAATATAAACATTCAAAAGGGTACAATCTGATCAATTTGAGCACAAACAAATCCTTCATTGAAAGGAGTGTTCAGTTCCAAGAAGAGCCTTTAGCAGTAGTTGAAGTTGGAGAGTCTTCTTCACCACCAGAACCATTGAATATAAGTGGAGAGATAAATGAGTTTTTTGATTCTGATATGTCTGATAATGATGATTTAATTCCATATCCTGATAGTCCTACAAGACCAAAATGGGAATAAAATACCATTCATGCAGCTGGGGAACTAGCTAGAAATCCTAGTGATCCTAGGAGGACTAGATCTCAGTTTGAGAGTGCCATGTGTATGAAAGACCCTTTGTTTGCAGAGAAATGCTATATAATGGTTGAATCAGACCCACAAACATATGAATATGCAGCACATGATCCAAGATGGAAAACATCCATGAAAGAAGAATTCAGCTCACTCTAAATGAACAACACTTGGGAACTAGTTGATCTTCCCCCAAGGAGGAAGCGAGTTCAATGTAAGTGGGTTTTAAAAACTAAGTTTGCTGCTGATGGTTCACCTTTGAAATATAAGGAAATATTGGTAGCCAATGGCTACTCACAGGTACATGGTATTGACTACAATGAGACCTTTTCACCAGTGGCAAATATGGACTCCGTCAGGCTAGCCTTAGCCATTGCAGCTTTGAAGCAGTGGGAGGTACATCACATGGATGTGAAGTGTGCTTTACTGAATGGAGATATTATTGAATATATTTACATGTATCAGCCTCAATGGTTTTTTACTAATCCATCTTTTGTGTACAGGTTAAAGAAATCATTGTATGGGCTTAAGCAAGCCCCCAGGGCTTGGTATGCCAAGATTGATGGCTTTCTGCTGTCATTGAGTTTTTTTTGATGCAAGTCTGATCCTAATGTTTATTTGAAGCTGATTCATGGTTCTTTGATGATCATTGTCTTGTATGTGGATGACCTTCTTATTACAAGAAGTTCAAAGAAAGAAAATTCCTCCTTGAAGGATGCAATGAACCATGCATTTTCTATGACTGATTTGGGGTTGTTGAGCCAATTCTTGGGTCTCAAAATTGCTCAATCCCAACATGGAATAAAATTACATTAGTCCAAGTATGCTTTAGATTTTCTGAACAAGTTCAACATGAAATATTGCAAGCCAAGCAAGACTCCCTTCCTTTTAAAAGTTAAGCTTGAAGAAGCAGGTTCTTCTCCTATGTAAATAATACACTATATAGGCAATTGATTGGGTGTTTGTTGTACCTTACACACTTGACCTGATATTTATTATGTAGTAAGTGTGACCTCAATATACATGGATCAGCCTCATGAGATTCATTGGAGAGCAGCCAAAAGGATCATTAACTTTGTTCAGGGAACAAGAACTCATGAAATCTTCTACAAAGCTAAATATGATCTTAATTTGATTGGGTTTACTGATAGTGATTGGGAAGGTGACAACACAGACATAAAGTCAACATCAGGATATGTGTTCATGCTTGCTGAAGGAGCAATCAGCTGGTCAAGCAAGAAACAGACTGTCATTGCACTCTCATCTACAGAAGCAGAGTACAGAGGAGTTGTAAATGCAGCAACTCAATGTTTATGGTTGCAGGGGATACTTGGTGAGTGTGGCTTCGAATAAGAGTTTTCAACCATTATATATTGTGATAATTAGATCACCATTCAAATTTTCAATAATCCATTTCAGAGACGGAGAACCAAACACATTGAGATCCATATGCACTACATCAGACAACTTGTGCATGATGGCACCATTCACCTACTCTTCTGTGCATCTTCAGAACAAGTAGCAGACATCTTCACCAAAGTTTTTTGTGAGAATACATTCAGCAATTTCAAATCATTGCTGGGGATTGCTGATCATGATGTGAAGCATGATTGATGACAAGATTTTCAAATAATTTTTTACTGTCCATGTTTAAGGGAGGATTTTCCCACTTGGTTTTTGCCTCTTTCCTTGTTTAAATGGACATGCAGTATGTAAAGGGTGACTAAGCCTTGTTTCTAGGCCCTATAGTTTTCTGATATTTACTCATAAGTCAAGATTAAGGGGGGTTGTTAGAATAATCAACCCATAGTTATCTACCTTAGACATTAATTAATCCATTTTTGTCTTATTTGCCTAGTTTCCAATATTCCACTCTATGCAAGTTGTCTTCCACATGTCCTAGAAGTCAAACTTGCTAAAACTGAGTCATGGAGCACCTGGGAAACTTCCTAGAAACCATAGTTAGTAGTTTTGATTTATTCCAGATCCTCCCTAGTGCATATCTGCTTTTTCCGCTAAGTTGCCTACTTTATTTATATTTGAGGCAAAAGGGAAAGTAAGACTAGGTGTAGTTGACTTGTTTTTTGCCCTCATCATCCTCCATTATTTTCTCCTAATAAAAGCATGTATGATTTTTCTTTCCATCACCTATTAGCTTGCCTACTTGACTTTGCAATTCATGAGCCTCTAGGTAGATTTGGAAACTGCTTTATGCACTTATGGGGGATTTGACTAGATTTAGTAAGCCTTCTTTTGACTATTTCGAATGACATCCTTATGCATTCAAATCTCTCATGTAATTATATATTGAAGCAGCCTATGACTTCATAAGGTTGGATATTGTACACTTATTCAATACAGATTAGTGCTATGCTCCAATTTCAGTTTCCTTTGTGTGTAAATTTGCATGTTTGATTAGCAATTTTGTGAGTGCAATTGTTCTATCACTTGGGTTCAATTTCCACAATATTTTTGGGTGAGGAAACAAACTAAATTAAAATAGGTACACCTAGGAATATAGTAAAAACATAGTTTGTATTTTGAGATTAATTGGTTGAAGCATTTGATATGGAACGACTCGATATATATATCATGCTAAAGGACTAAGTAATGAATTGTTATACTAGGGAATTATTGATATTGTTCAGGATAATGATATCACCATTATGTCATGCTTATAAGTCTTTCCAAGTTTTTTGCTGGTATTTTGCTATTTTTTGCCAAGTTTTTTTTTCGGCCATGGTGCAGGTAGAACCAAACAGGTATTTTTCATACTTGTCTTCCTCCAGTGAGGGTATTTTGAGAATGATAGAGGAAAGTGAGAAATCCAATAGGTCTACAAGGTCTAGATCAACTAGATGTCATAAGATCAGAAGAAAATTCAATAAATACATGGAATTTTTTCTTAGAGGAGGGGGGTCATGTTCCTATGATGATGAGATAGTAGGAGACATCGAGGTTCCCTTAAGGTACAAACACCTAGTGAAAAAATGCGTACCTAGGGATATTCGTCAAGTAAACACTAATTTTTGTGTGAATTAAAGGATATATAGAATTGCACCATAGTCATTACATGTATTGGGGTTGTTTTGCATGGATGGCATAAAGGTTGGATACAGTATGTTGATGTATTTGTAACTTTGGAATGTATTCACTCGTGTATCTTATGTATTGTACCCTGATTTTTATTCCAGGAAGTGTTTGGAATGTATTTGAGTCATGTCATGCCCCAATGTTCCTATCAGGAGATTCAATAATGTAAACAAGTCATGTAAAGTCATTGTGGGTAACCCTTCTATTGATCAAGGGTTGAAGTCCCCATAGTTGTGGGGCACTAGGGTTATTAAACTCTCCCAGAGATGTCAGCTTTAGTAAGTAATTGTTAAGAGAGGCCGACATGTTAAGTAGACATTAAGTGAATAAAAGAATGTAAATAGAGAGTGAGCCTCTCTATTTATTACACACACACTCACTCACTGGGGCGCATGAGTGAGAGAGAAGTTGTTGGGACAAGAGAGAGACTACTGCTGTCGAGAGATCATCTTTATGTTTTCGGGTTTTAATTTTGGTGTTGATTATATCTCTGAGTAAGTTGTGGGGTTTTCTCCTTTATGGTTTCCTCAAGGAAAATATTTGTGTCTATTGTCTCTTGTGTTTGATTGCTATGCTTGTTATTCTCTCAGTTAAAGATTATAATTTAATGCTAGCTTGAATGATAAAAATCTAACATGGTATCAGAGCTAACATGAGAAGAAGAAATTGTGTAGCTATAGAAGCTAGGGCTTATTAATTTTTGGGTCTCTCTCCACAATCCATTAGCAAAAGTATGCTAAGCTGAATCTCCATTGAAAGGAACATCTTTCTGTCGAAGCGGAGTTTGATTTCGGACATTTTTAGTTTTTGATGCGGGAAATTAGGGCTTCTTACAGAAGAAGAATTTTTGAGTGATCTTGGCATAGGATTTCTCTCCTCATCAAAATTGAAGTTTAGAGACATGGGTAAAGATTTTTGGTTGGGTATAACTCCGAGAAATTCAAACCCTAGTTTGACCCCAGGCCGAAAAATCCCCAAAATACTAAAACTAATATGTTTTGGTACATTCACTATATCTCGGGATTGGAGAAGGCTCAGGATTTGAAACGTTCACAGACCAAAGATAAAATCCTGATTTACACTATGTCCAAAATTCAACCTCAGATTCCCTATATTATAGGAGGTATCATTGTTACGGAGAGAAATTCCTATGGCTTGGGGTACCACAACAGACAGCTTTGACTCCAGAAATCAATCTTTCCCAATATGCAATAGAAATAAAATGTCTAACACTAAAGGATCAGACCTCGTACCTTATTACGAATGGTTGAAGTAGATCCGCGTTGAGCTTTCCAATCTTCAGCTTGAATTGATATAATACTTCCTCAACAACAAGTAAACAATACAAGCATACTATATATCATGGTGTTAGATCTATTCTAGCATATATAATCAATAATGTAGAAGCATTTGACATATTCCAATGGATACAATATTCAATCAAATACACATCATTAGACAAGGAAAGATAGTTCTTATTAATATAAATCAGAGATTACAAGATAGATACAACCTCTGACGGCACGTCTGCGAACCAGAGAAACTGAATCCCCCACTTGGGCCTCCACCACCTCAATCCTCCATCTCACGATAGCAAGCTCACTAGCAAAAGGCAAGCTTGGGAAGAACACAATAGTGCTCCAAAGGGACAAAGGGATACAGACTCAAGCATAAATTCCAGCAACAATGGACTATAGTTTCGTTGCTTTCAATCTCTCTTTATGCCTTCAATGTACCAAGGGGTTCCTTATATAGCTTCACAAGGGATAATGAAGGGTCGAATTCAAGCAATTTCAAGGCATATGGAAGGCCAGGAGTCAAATGAGTTGGATCCATGTCAAGGAAAACTCCAAAAGGATTTGGACTATGCACACATCCCGATGTACGTGGTTATAGGGGTCAAACCCGCATATGTACGCGGTTATCGGGTAAAAAGCCGCGTATATCATTTTTTATATAGTTTTTAGGGATGATCAAGGAAACATCAAAGGATAAAATATGGTCCATGGGGTCTAGAGAGTCTGCATCGAGATAGGGGAAGGCCATACAAAGTGTGATTCACCTAGAGTGGTGAAATCTACTATAACAATCATTTCTCCAAGTTAGGGTTCCATCCTCTTCCAGGATTCATCCCTAAATAGGACACCTGGGGAGAATTGCTATATCTTGGGATATGAAGGTCCAAATGTAATTTATAAAGATGTTCCAGAAAGGGAACAGACTTTACTTTCTGTGGCATAATGTTTGGACCCTGAAGATGAAACAGTGATACATGGAAGTCCATACAATTTCGCTATGTTGAACAGTCCTGAAACAGGTCACCTTGGAAAAATGATCCTAAGTCCCAATTGGTGAAACCAATTCTGATGAAACCTATGGTGTTGGAATAGGGATAGGCGAGGCTGCTGGAGGGAGTTGTAGACATAGAGGAGTAGTAATTTTAGAGATATCACAGAAATAGTATCAAGCATTTTTGTAGAATAAATTGGAAAACTAGGGCTTCCTATTCCAGGAGCTTCCCTCCACTGTTTTCAGAAAAGGAGTACATTGGACAGCTCACCTTGAAGAGGTCTATCTTTCTATATAATCAGATATGAAAGATTCCAAGTTTTTGAAATTAGGGTTTCTCCGACAAACTCTAGATCAACCAGCTCTAGAACCAGGACGGACACCTCAAATCAGTAAGATCTAATCTTTTTCTATTTTCATTTGAGGTTCTCATTTCAAGTGATCTATCACATCATCTTGATGATAATCTTGGTGAAGCTGAAAAATTCCAAGCATGGAAGTATATGATCTCTCTGAAGAAAATGAAAAGGACACCTGCATAAGTAGAGAGGTTCCAGTTCCAGAGGGAGATGAGGCTAAAATCCTTACACCGGAAGAACTTGGTCAAGGCCAAGAAGATCATTGTTGATTCAATCACAGATCACCTTATACCACAAGTGTCTTCCTTAAAGATACCGAAAGAGATGTTTGATTCCTTGACCAAGCTATTTGAAGGGAAGAACATAAATCAGAATATGATTTTGAGAAAATAGTTGAATAATGTGAAGATCCAGAATGCAAATACCATATAGTCATACTTTATGGGGGTCTCTCAAATCAAAGAACAACTTGAAGCAATAGAAGAAGAAGTGGAGAATGCAGAAGTTACCTTGAATGGCCTCCCAGGATCATGGGATTCATTCATTCAAGGAATGTGACCCAGAAGGAAGCAATTACATTTTGTAGCCTTTGGGAAGAAGAAGAAGATCGACTCATAATAAGAGAAGAGAAGATGGGAGCAATTGAAGATCAAGCTCTTAGTATCCAAAGAAGAAGATGATGAAGCGGAAGGCTCAAGAAGGAGTATACCCATGAAACAAATAATGATAAGTATTTCATTATCATTTCATGATATTGTTTTGTTATGCATTTGTTTATATTCAGTTGATGTATTATCCATGATAGAATGTTTGCATTAATGACAGTATACTACTACTATGCATGTGATGGGTAAGTAGCTCACAGTGCTATACAACTCTCCATTGCTACTTATCTAGAATGAAACCCATTTGCTGACATATTGGATTAGTGCACAATCTCAATGTTGTCCTGGTAGAGATGGAATGCATCTAGAAAGTTTCCGTGAGATATGGATGAATGTTGTATTGGCTAAAATAGTTGCATGATCACATATTTATGCATAAGTATTTGCCATTATGAATATTCCTTATGAAATGTTTCTAACCATACAAATGCATTTGACTTGTAGGAAATATCGCATACATAATCACCTACAAGAAAAGAAGGATGAGACTTGTTCCAAAGAACAAGTGATGACAGTTCAAGATTAATAATAATATGATGAATGCAGCAACATCATTGATGCAGAACCTTCCAATCATGAAGAAGTAACCAAGAAAAAAGGGAATACCAATTCAAGAAGAATGATGTCTAGGATGCAGTATCGATATGTGAAGGGAAGTTTGTAGTTCCATCATGTAGTGGATGGAAACATCGTGGGATACAAGGCAAGATTCGTAGCACGAGGCTTCTCATGAAAAAAAGGCATAAACTACGAAGATACATTTGCAGCCACTGGAAGTGAAGTCACATGACAGGAAGAATCATGTGTGCAAATGAAAGAAGGCCTTGTACGAGCTTAGAAGACACCCATGGGATAACGCATACATGAGGAGCTTGATGAATATCTTAACCTTTTCTATAAGGTTGAAGATGAAATCCTATAGAGGATGACAAGCTCACAAATGGGTGCGAGAAGAAATTTTGAAAAAGGTTCAAGATAGAAGATCTTGGTATCCAGTGATCCTAGATGGATACATAGAATATTAGTAGCATAGGAAGCTACTTGTCACTCTGGTATAGAATGTTTCAGTACATAGAGTACGGAGGACAAAGGGAGAATGATGCTTTGCTTTCGAGGGAGTGACTGCAGAAGATCCTGAGGTTCGACATGGTATGACAGGATGGATAGATTACTAATGACTCTAGGATTTACTAAGAGTAAAGCGGATTCCAACCTTTGCTTCAAGATTGAAGGCGGAAGACCAGTTATGCTCCTGTTATATGTCAATGACTTATTCTTGACAAAAAAGAGGAACTCATTAAAGTTGCAAGAAGGAGACTTGCTGCCGAGTTCGAGATGAAGGACTTGGGGATGATGCACTATGTTCTAGGCATGGAGGTGTGGAAAAGGGAAGTATGCAGTAGAGATCTTGAAGAGGTTCAGGATGATGGACTGCATGACCACACCTATGGCATCAAACCTGAAGCTATTGAGTGTTGCTTCATCAAAGCAGGTTGATGCCATGATGTATCGTCATATGATTTGTTCCTTGATATACCTAACGGATAGAAGAATAGATACTTGCTTTGCTATGAACACATTGAGACATGTTCACCTGATTGTTGCAAAGCATGCAGTGAGGTACCTGAAGGGTACAGTTGAGTATGGGCTCAAGTATGAGGTGGATAAAAAGATGAACCTGAAAGGTTATGTTGATTCAGATTGGGTAGGCAGTGCCATTGATAGAAAGAGCACCTCAGGGTGTTTCTTCAGTATGGGATGAGGTGTGATCTCTTGGTTTAGTAGGAAGCAGTCCTACGTGGCACTGAGTATAGCTGCAGTAGAGTATGTTGCAACTTGTTCAACTAGTTGCGACGTAGTGTGGCTGAGAAAGCTACTATCTGATTTATTTGATCTCTAGTTGGATGCTACTTGTATATATTGTGACAACCAGAGTTGTGTGAAGTTGTCTGAGAACCCGGTGTTCCATGACAAGTCGAAGCATATCTAGATCAAATATCACTTAATCAGGGATATGGTGCAGAGAGGAGCAATGAAGCTCCAGTATGGTGTGACGGATGAACAGATAGCTGATGTGTTGACGAAGCCATTGGCTAGAGTAAAGTTTGAGTACTTCAGGGAGAATCTTGGTGTTCTCTAGATCGAGGTTCCCTCCAAGGGGAAGTGATGAGTTTGTGAGCCATTCTAACATGGTGAGATGATTGGTTCCTTCCATGGTCAGATTAAGGGCTGAGCCATTCTGTCATGGTGAGAGGATTGGTTCCTTCCATGTTAGATATGAGTGTTGAGCCATTCTGATGTGACTGTAGGATTGGTTCCTACATGATTAGATATAAGTGCTTAATGCCACTCTCTAAATGGAGGCAGCTGGTCAGTTACTAGGAATACTCGGCCTAGAGCTGAGGACCATTCTGATGTGACTGTAGGATTGGTTCCTACATGATCAAATATAAGTGTTGAATTCCTTTCTCGGAGTGGAGGAACCTAGTTAGTTACTAGAAATACTCAGCTTGGTACTGAGATGCTATTCTTTGGGAGAATGGAGGCACCTGGTCAGTTACCAAGAATACTCAGTCTGGGACTGAGGGCCATTCAGATATGACTATGGGATTGGGTCCTACATGATTAGATATAAGTGCAGAGCCATTCTGATGTGACTGTGGGATTGGTTCCTACATGATCAAATGTAAGTGCAGATCCCTTTTGAGATGTAGTTTTGATTGGTTCCTTGCATGGTCGAATGTAAGTGCCAGGCCTTTCTGACATAGATGACTGGATTGGTTCCTCTCATGGTCAAATGTGAGTGTTGGACCTTTCTGGCA
The DNA here is from genome assembly GCA_001517045.1 of Pseudotsuga menziesii. NCBI lineage: Eukaryota > Viridiplantae > Streptophyta > Pinopsida > Pinales > Pinaceae > Pseudotsuga > Pseudotsuga menziesii. The sequence goes on along the minus strand of LPNX010858733.1, from coordinate 186,463 downwards.
TAGATGACTGGATTGGTTTCTCTCATGGTCTGATGTGAGTGCTGGGAGTTCCTTTCTGACATGGTGTTGGATGTGTTCCTCTCATGGTCAGATGTAAGTGTTGGGAGGGCCATTCTAATTTAGCGTCAAATATAAGTGCTGAAGAAGACCTACATGGAGGCTAGACCTACAACCAACATGAAAAAGGGTTGGCTCTGTAGAACTTCCTATGACGAGAAGAATCATGAGATAGCACCCATGATGATGATCCAGTAGTGATGATCCAGATCCAGTGATGATGATCCAGATAGAGTGATGATCCAGATCCAGTGATGATGATCCAGACCGAGTGATGATCTAGATCCAGTGATGATGATCTAGATCCAGTGATGATGATCCAGATCGAGTGATGATCTAGATCCAGATGAAGATGACTTGAAGATGAAGATGACAAGACCTCAATGATGATCCAGATGATACAGAGAAGAAGACTTGTGCTGATAAATTGTGTCGAGAGAATACCTTCCTAGTTAAGAGGGAGTGTTGATGTATTTGTAACTTCGAAATATATTCACTCGTATATATTATGTATTGTACCCCTATGTTTATTTCAGGAAGTGTCTATAATGTATTTGAGTCATGTCATGCCCTGATGTTCCTATCGGGAGATTCAATAATGTAAACAAGTCATGTAAAGTCATTGTGGGTAACCCTCCTATTGATCAAGGGTTCAAGTCCCCACAGTTGTGGGGTACTAGGGTTATTAAAATCTCCTAGAGATGTCGGCTCTAGTAAGTAATTGTTAAGTGAGTCCGACATGTTAAGTGGGCAGTAAGTGAATGAAAGAATATAAATAGAGAGTGAGCTTCTCTATTTATCACACACACACTCACTCACTAGGGCACATGAGTGAGAGAGAAGTTGTTGGGAAAAGAGAGAAACTACTACTGTTGGGAGATCGTCTTTATGTTTTCGGGTTTTACTTTTGGTGTTGATTCTATATCTGAGGAAGTTGCATGGTTTTCTCCTTTATGGTTTCCCTGAGGAAAATCTTTGTGTCTATTGTCTCTTGTGTTTGATAGTTGTGCTTGTTATTCTCTCAGTTAAAGATCCTAATATAATGCTATCTTGAATGATAAAAATCCACGGGGACTTCACTTAGTGAACATCTCACATAACACGTGCGATCGCGGGATATTAAAGAATACCCTTAATTTTCAGAGATATTGACCCAATTTTTTTTTGTTGAAACCCCCTCCCAATACTTAAAACCTCCTCCCCACCCCTTTTTATACCTCAATCCTTATAAACCACCTTACCCATCCCCACCTTAAACCCATTATCCCCCCAATACCTGCAATATATTGGTTCAATTTTTAATAATTTTAAAACCCACAATATGAACTAACGTGATAGGATATTGGTCAACAAGTGAAGCCCCCATGTAAAAATCTAACACGACAGATGTACAGAATTGATGGAGTATGTTGGACCCTCTTACAACTACACTGATTGGATGTGTTTGTTCCAATATACACAAAGTATGCATAGATATGGGTTGTCAAAAAATTATATACAACTGAAAGACAAAGATTAGAATAAAGGAGCAATGTTGTACAATGACGAAAGGCCAAAAATAACTGGGAATATTGCGGGTTTATAAACAGTACAAAACCAAGGTCTACACTTAAGCAACCCAACTATATATTTGAGTCGCATCAAGGAAACCGTATCTTTGTATGTGCCATTAAATCAATAGATGTTGGAAAAAAACTGCTTATTAATTAAAATTTGAATCGTGTATATACAAACATGGTTAGTATGGTTATGGTACATGGCAACAATTTACCCAACCTTTTATTAATTATTTTAACATCTATAAGATTTTTTGTTAGAATATAATTATAATTGTCTATTAAATTTTCTATGTTGACTTCACAGGGAGGTGATGGGGGGCTCATCACCCTAGTAGAAGGTGAGAGGATTACACGATCCGTGAGGAAACAAGTATACATTAAAATGTTATGTTTTAAATTGTTTTAGTGAATATTTTTGTTTATTTAGATAGTTTTTAGTATGTTTTTTATGCAAGGTTCTATCAAGGGAACCTTCGTCGCAGTATATGTTAGTAGACCTGCATCAAGACGATAGGTATACATCAATATTGCCACTGTAAAAGTTTAGGATGGACAAACAAATATGTTGTTATGTATTTTCATTAGTATATTCGGTTCGTTTATATAATCTTATCTATTTTTCATGCAGAGTGTTGATCAGGGAAGCCAACCGACTATTGATCAGTCAACTATAGCATTGGGGAAACAGCTAAACATGAATGTAATTCTACATTTTAAATACTTTAAAATTGTACACATGTATATCGTGTAGAATAATGTTTATTTTGTTATGTATTTTTTCATTTTTATGTTTGCAATCATGATGATAATGTTGTCTACTTTTTTTCAGGTTGATGATCGAGGAAAGTCCCTAACTGTTAATCAGACGACTAGAGCCTCGATGCAACCTGTAAACCTAAATGTAATTCCACATTCTAAATACTTCAAAATTGTGCACATATAAAACATGTAGCATAATGTTTATTTTTGTTATGTATTTTTTAGTTTTTACATATTGCGTTCATTGTGATAATGTTCTCTCCTTTTTTTGTAGGTGGATGATCGGGGAAAGTGCCCAACTGTTGATCAGACCACAACCTCGTCTAGGAATAAGGTAAACCTATATGTAATCCTAGGAATCTACCATGATAGACAATTTTTGTTAATATAATTTTTTGCGTAGACTATTGCTTCAAAGACTAAGCAATGTTTTATATATTTCTGTTGCAGACAATGGATTCAGTTTATAAAACATCAACTGAGAAGTATTTACAGTTTGATGTCTCCCATTTGATGAAAGATAATGAAATTAGTAGGTCTGCAGACCCATTAAGGGTGCTACAAAAGACCACGGAAAAACAAAATTAGGAACTGGTTTTTCTATCATTGACATTTCCACAAACATAAGAGATCAAATCGAAGATTCAATTGTTGTTCCATAGATGTCAACATTTGCAAGTAAGTTCTAGAATAATATTTAAATTCGTTTAGAAATTTATAATTTATCATTTTATATGATATTGAACTTATAATACAATCGTTTGTATTTACAAGAAATTATGTAGCTTAATAGAGGCGGTCAAGGTGTTGTTGGTCCCAATGATCAAACCACTCCATGTACACCACATACTTATCCCTTATTGTCCACTAAATAGTCGGCAACATGCTCTGCGACACCCCCAAGGACAGCAGAGGGTGCAGCCGATGCTGACTGACCCACAATAGATGCTGCAGAAGAAGGGGTGGATGTAGTATTACATACTAATGCTAATGCTGAAACAACATTTCCTAGATCTTCTCATGTCACTAGCACTGGTTCAGTAGTGAAAACATTTTTGGTGAACAAAAAACTCGCTCCAATGAAGATAAGGAATATTCTAGGTGATTATAGATTGTTCAATTTAGTTTTTATAATCTATTTCTAATATACCGATAATATTTTTTAATGTTAACTAATGATGGCATTAATTTTTTGCAGGAAATGATATATTTTATAAAAATCTAAATGATTTGTCTTTGTAGATATTTGGTCCCACCATCTACACAAGGTGGGACAAACAGGCAAAAGCTTTAAAGGATGAGCTGACTAATCACTTGGTTGGTCTGTTTGAAAAAGATACCTTTGGTACATTGAAGGTCCTACAGAAGGCTAGACAAAATCTATCTAAATATTTTATGAGACCAGTATAGAGTTCACCTAGAAAAGAACCCTAGGTATGAGTGCCCTCCGATGATTCCATCAAGGGAGTGGAAAGACCTAGTGGAAGATGGAAAAGAGAAGGGTCTGAGAAAAGTAGAAAAGATACCACTAGGAATAGGGTGGTATGCAATACATTCCAAAATGTAATGGTAATCCTTATTATTATTAGTTTTTATATCGAATCTGGAACATCAACTGACGTAATTCAACACTTGATTAGGTTATCGGGCACATCTAAGGCCACCAAGGAAAGAATAGAAAAAATTGGTCAACACAAGCTTGGGCCTGATGGTTATTCGAATTTGGCGGCCTGATATGCAAGTATCGAAAACCTGAAACTGTATCCAAATAATATATAGAAAATTATTTTCATTTTATTCTGGAAAACAATGTAAAATTAATGACATCACGCAAATATTTAGGCCAACCGGTTTAAAGAATTTCCCATTGAGGAAGACATGAATCTTGGCTTCGAACAGGGCTTCCAGGCCATTATTGAATGCCAGAGAAGCTTGTCTGGGCATACTTCATGATCTTCTATTGATCTATCTGGTGCGCAGGTATATAAAAACTATATAGTTTAATGATAACTTATTAATTCTCATCCAATTTATTCCTTATAAAAAATGAACATAAATTATTTCTTCATTTTTTAGCAGGAAAGTAATAATCGCATTCATGTCGAGGATGTACACCAACCAGACGAAGATCATGCTTCAATTCCTGGTAATGAATTTTTTAATATGCTACTATTTTGTATAGATAATTTCAAATGATGAACATTAATTCTAATTTTCCACAATTCAACTGCAGAGCATGTAGATGCAGATAACACTGAACAAGTTGAGCATGTACATGATAATGATGAACATGCTGATGTTCCCATGCCAGGTAAAAAAACACCTTTGTAATGTTTTTTTTAATGAATTACTTGTATTTATAAAAATAAAAATAAATTAATAAAACATTTTAACATTATTGCAGAAATTCATAGCCCCTCACCGCAAGTTCAATCTTGCGAGCAGTCTAGTAGGAAGACTGATGGTCAGATTCCAGAAGATGAGCTTCTGACTAAATATTTAAAGAGAAGGAAAGTAAAAAGGAAGTGACTAAAGAAATTTTGAGTAATTTTTATTTATAATAACAATTTTACAGGGTTTTTTCCTCTATTTCATGAATGAACAGTTAAATGAATGCTTTACTAATTTTGTTTATCGGCTTTGACTAAATGAATGGTTTAATGAATGTTTTTTTCAGCTGTTGAATGATTGAATTGTTTAGTGAATGATTTAATGAAATATTCTTTCAACTATTGAGAGAAATAATTTGCAGTAAATTGTTATTTGCAAGTAGATGCACTGGGTTTGGGGAATTGAGAGTGATGTGAGGGGGGGGGAGGGGCCATAAGAGCTTCCACCTTCACATGGTTGGTTCTGTTTAGTAGAGAATATTAAATTATTCTCAAAACATAGAGGAGCTCAATGAATGGTAAGGAAGAATACATTAAACACAGTTATTTCTATAATTGTACTGTTTAAATTTTACTATTGCTATTTGACACATTGGAACTTGTTACAGGTAGTATTGAGAAACATTTTTATAGTTCAAAGGCAAGAAATGGAATTTTGATGTGATGGATGGACTTATATACATAGTTTTTTTTGTTCTCCATGTTTTATCAGGTGATCTATTATTAACAATTAATTTACTTGAATAGTTAAATAGTATTGTAATTTACATTATAAAAGTATTGTATTTATTTAGATTGGTTTTCTTATTTTCATAAACAGACAAATATTTGTTTGATGGGTCCTAACATGAAATTATTGCAACAGGAAAAAATTTGAAGTATGTTGAATGATGTTTTGAAAGGTAAAGCAGAAGAAGGCAGTGTGAAGCTCCACATATCAAGGTATAATTACATTTTCTTTTATTTGATTGAACTGTGTATTGGGTATTTATGCATGTGCACACACGCATTTAGTTGATGATGGTGATTACCATACATTCAGGTGAAATTTGTTATATCTGATCTATAAACTTACCTTAATTAGTTTTATTTATCAAGTTGTTTCTATGATTCAATAAATTGGAAAAGAAACTTCTAATTTTTTTTGAGTTAGTAAGTTGTAGAATCCAGTCTTTTCACAAATATTTTTAAAAATAGATCTAATGTATTTGTAGGCCAAGAAGTCCAAGAGAGAAATTTTACAATGTATATATATAGCCTTTCCTTTATGTCATTCCAGTAGTAGCATTAGAGTATGGTATTGGTGAGTTATTAGCAAACCCTAGTCTTAGCTTGAGTGTATGAGGGTGGGGCTGTAGTAAGGATTTCTCCCTTGCTACAGAGTAGGAACAGCTACCTTCCATCTAGAGGACGGAAGGATAGGGTTCCTGGTGGTGGTTCAAGAAAAATGAAATAGAAAAGAAAGAGAACATAAATAAAAAACACCTCTGCACACAAGGTTATGGGTTAATATCTAAGACCCTACATACAACTTGTTAGAAAAACCCAAAGACCTACAAGCAAACAATGAAAACCTGCAAATACATGTTAAGCAATAGAGTTGCAAGTAAATAGGTTAGAAAACAATAAGATAAACAACATAAAACAGAAATTATACCTTCTTTAGGTGGAAATGGGCCACCATGCCCTAGCTTGGGGGAGCACCTCTCTTAGGAATGGGGAGCTATGGCTCAATGGGAGGATGGATAAGAGGGAGGGTGAATGGATTGAGAGGAAAATGGTCTCAAGGCACTCACTCAGGCAGCATAACAATATGCAAAGAAGGAATGTTTTGAGAGTGACCCCCACCCCTCTATTTATAGTTTTTTTAGGGTTCTAAGCCCCTGGTCAAGGCTTCAGACCCTTTTTTGGGCTTTTATCCCCTTTCACTCAATATTTAGATCTTTTGGGGGTTTTAGGCTCCTCTAAGGGGTTTTAGCCCCTTTTTGGAGACTTTAGCCCCTATGAGAGCTATTTTGGCTCTTTTTAGGGGATTTTAAGCCTTTTTGCATATTTTTGAGCCTTTTTGAGGGTGTGGGGGTCAAATGGGGTCAAATGAGGGTCGTGTATGGGTGTCCTTGGGTGGTGTAGGCCATGTAGAGCTGAGTGAGGGATTTTTTGGGTTAACAGATTGCCCCCTGATGTGTGAGGGAAGGAGCTCATCATATGGTCGATGAACATCATATGTTTTTTCTAGGGAGACATGGTGCTTCCTGGGCTGGGGCATGGTGGCTTTTGGTTTTTGTATTAATATGGTTCCCATCAATGGGTGAGATACAAATAATGTGTGGCATGTATATGGACGAGGCGTGCATCCCCATACTCGTAACAATGTCAAAATATTAATGTGATCTATGCTCTATAATACAAGAGTCGATCATGTACAACTGAAGATACATAGTGGTTGCCTCAATGAGAGGATGAATACAATACTGATCTAAAGAAATGCTACATTAGACCCATGGCATTCTCTTGGAATGCTATATCTTCATGACTGATAACCTATTGGATTTGGAGCGGTACATAGCTATATGGACTCACTGATGGAGAGTCAGAGTCTCTTGTGGTACAAGTATGTTTCATCAATCATAAATCTATATAGAAGCACTGTTGGGGCTTCTGAACACTATCTCCAATGCAACCCAAAAATCACAAGGGAAATCACAAGGGACATCAACGGTGCGATGATGTAGTTGGAGTCAAGCACATGAGAAACAACCATCCCAAGAGGCATTAAGGACTCCTCTCAAGTGGTCCAAGGAACTCATCAATGAAGTTAATGAAACCAAGATATAGGGACCTATGGGTCTATCCTCTAGAATATGTGTGTTTTCGTCGACAGAGGGAGGCCTGCCCCTGGTCAATGTAATGGAGGTTCCTTGACCAGAACCGTGAGGGAGATAACCAAAAGATGTGAGACAATCTGAGGACTGACCTAGTGAATGGGGGGGGGGGGGGGGGGGGGGGGGGGGGGGGGGGGGGGGGGCGGGAAAGAGTTGAACAGGGGTAGAAGGAGTGTAGTAGACTCAAACTTCCTTTTTTTAGAGTATGATGGCAAGGCAGACCAGGCAGCAAATGAAACTAACTCATGGGAAAGGGATGAAAGATGTAATACCAGGAGTGTAACTGCATATGGGAAATACTTGGGGGAGGTGGACACTTTTGATTTTGATAGGATCCAAGGAAGACACATCATAGAATACTTTGAACAAAGGCGACCCAAAGTGGGAATGCTGCCAAACTGTTATCTATGGGGTGGTATCTAGAGACACCGTTGTGGTACGATCTCATGGATTTTTGGCGAGCCCGAGAAAGTAAATGCTCGATGGTTCTTTCAATTTTTAGAGATTCTGAAAGCATGAAGAAGAATCCAGTAGGGGATATTTTCCATTGATAGCCTTCTATGCCCAAAAAAGGTTAAAAGTGTACATAGGAGAGCTCGCCCATCCTTTAGGGGATGGGAGAATTCTTTAACATTGGTAGTCTAGTCAGGTCGGAAAGGTTAAACCTATACTAACTAGACGGTCATTTAGATACTTTTACAAGCATGAATGAAACCAAGTTTGCTCAGCAATATTTTCTTGATGAGAAGGATAGAAAAGAGCTTAATGACAACCCATGGTGAGCTTTTTCATAAGGTTCAGCCCCTTTTCCCGAGAAAGCATAAAAGGATGCAGAGGGGAATGGTCTTGGCTTGAATGTGCCAAGGTGGTCCTTTTCATTTGATGGTCTACATAGTCCACAAAAGGAGATAAACGAGATGATGTAGATGCCCTTTCCTATACTTTAACGAGCCAGAAAGGAAGCAACTACGCTTGGCCATCTTTTCATTCTTTTAGGAGTGATCAGAAAAAAGCTTAAAAGAAACTCTAGTAAGTTCAACGCATCGCGGTGGCATAGATGGTGCCCCTAAGTCGGGACAGCCGATAGTGGTCCAAAGGTCATCTGTGCAGTATGGATGGAGCAAGTGGCTCTTAATCATACCAATACATGCACGGGATAGATCACGGCAGAGGCATGCAAACCGAAGTGGCTCTTGAACAGAGGTCAGGAGAGCTGTGTGTGATTTGTGATGGATGAAATTGACTACATGTGATGTGAGTGCAAGTCCGGAGGTAGTTATATGCCAAATTCCTGCAAAGGAAATGATCCTTCCTCCGGGTAGTGGCTTGGGGACCCACATAAGGTGCAGTGGATGGATTAGACAGCTATATGCTAAAAATCAAAATGATGTGCCTTGCCGGCGGTGGCCCGAGAACCCGCTGAATGGCAGTAGGCAAATGTGATGCAAGTACAAGTCTGAAGACACTTGTATCACCATGATGTGGCTCATAAATCGAGGTAACTTCCAGGAATAAATCCCAAAAATTATTTATTAAACATCAGATGATGGTCTCATATGGAGATAGAGGGTGGAATTTCAGCCCAGAGGTGTGAGAGGTGTCTCAAATAGGCTCTGGGTGACTTTGGATTAGTAGCTAATGGTGTTTCCCCTGATTTGTGGTGAAAAAACGTTGAAAAACAAAAAAGGGAAATCAAGCGACTAGTTCGTGATGTTAAGCGTAAAATATCTTGAGGTAGAGCCCATTCCGGGGGTTCTCCAAGAGCTGTCCATCAGAGTTAATAAGGGTATATGCCCCTTTTCTGAGGCAATGGTGGATGACATATGGGTTGCACCACATTGACTCGAACTTGCCTTTTCCCAACTTGTCATTTGGTTGGTCATAGACCAGAACCATATCTCCTTCGCTAAAGGTGTGAGGGTGGACATGGGAGTCATAATGGGACTTTGATCATGTTTTTGCTGCTTCAATGGCTTGGAGGGAAGCTTGGTAGTCTTGTATGATTTGCTCAAGTTGGAGGAGTCATTCTTCCAAAGGTGAAGTATCGGGGAGGAGTTCTACCGTGAGACGGAGCGATGGGATCTGGAACTCTATAGGGAGTATTGATTCAACACCATGTACTAGGCGGAAAGGGGTGAAAATGGTTGCGGTTTTTGTGGATGTGTGATAAGCCCATAGGGCATAGAACATCATGTGATGCTAGTTGGTTTTATGGTTTCCTACCATCCTTTGGAGCATTGTTTTGATGATTTTGTTGACTGCTTCAACTTGGTCGTTGCCCTAGGGGTAGTAGGAAGATGAGTACTGGTGTTCAAATTTCAAGATGGTTGATAGCTCAGCCCAAACAACATCTTCAAAGTGTGTACCATGGTCTGAGACCAATTGTTTAGGAACACCAAATCGTGAAATAACATGGTTGAAGAAGAAGCGTGCCGCTGTTTCACTTTTGCAATCAAATGTGGGCATGGCCTCGGCCCACTTAGTGAAGTAATTGACTGCCATAATGATGTATTTATGACAGTTGGCTGAGGTAGGGTTGATTGTCATGAAGTCCATTTCCCATTTTCAGAAGGGCCCGACTGTGACTACGGGGTGTAATGGTGCAGGGGGGGTTCTTGCCTTTGGGGAAAAGAGCTGAGAGTTGCGACAATGCTTGACTACCTCTATGAAATCAATAAAGATGGAAGGCTAGAAGTAGCCAGCACATAAAATATTCTGAGTGGTTTCCAGTCCTAAAAGGTGGCCACCACAAGCTCCACTATGACAGTCATTGAGGATGGTCTCAGTCTCGTCACAGGTGAGGCAACGACATAGGATGGTATCAATGCCTCGATGATGTAGAACATCTCCAATCAACAGGTGGTGAATGGCCTGATGTTGAATGCGTTGCATGTCCTCATGGTTTAAGTGTGCTGTGAACTTTTGTGTTCGTAAGTATAGAAGGATGTCCCCATACCATGGGTCTTCTATGGACATGGAGAATAGGAAATCATCAAGGAGGTCATCCTTGGGAGGTGATGACGTGGTTAATGGGGGCAAATCAGTCATGAGCACGACCAACGCAAGTGCCTTTGTGTTTTTTGGGGAAACGAATTCTAAGTCGAATTCTTGGAGGATGACTACCCACTTAGCCACGCGACCTTGTAGAAGGTGACGGATTAAGAGGTACTACATTGGGTTTGGATTAGCCACTACACATGTATGGTTTGCAATGATGTAGTGGCACAAATTCTGAGCCAAGAAGATGACCGCGTGGGCCAATTTCTCCTCGGGTGAATATTGTATTGGGGGACCTGTCAACTTCTAACTAATGTAATAAATCACATGCTCATGGTGGGCATAGTCTTCTTAGACCAAGAATCCAGCAATGGCGTTGTCCGAGGCTGACACATAGAGAATGAAGTCTCGGGTGAAGTCTAGTGCTAAGAGTAATGGTACAGAAGCCAGGGCTTGCTTGAGTGCATCAAATGATTCTTGTGCTTGCCGATCCCAAACAAAGGGGATTTTGGTGTGGAGTAGGCAAATGAATCCATGGGCTTTTGTTGCATACTTTGGTACAAAGCGTTGAAGGAATTTGGCCTTGCCTTGGAGGCTCTATAGTTACTGCTGGGTTTCTGGTGATGGAAGATCAAGGATAGCCTGAACCTTGAGAGGGTCTATCATTATCCCTTTGTGAGATACGATGAACCTAAGTAGATGGCCTGCTGGGACACAAAAAACACATTTTATGGGATTAAGGTGAATTTTGTACTTGCGACATCGCAAAAAGACTTGCCGCGAGTCATCTATATGTTGTGCTCATTTTGGTGATCGAGCGGTAAGGTCATCCAGGTAGACCAAGATGATGTGAACTAGGTCGTGGAAACAATATGCCATGGCGAGCTGGAAGCTGGCTCTAGCATTCTTTAGGCCAAAGGGCATGACTCGATATGCGAATGTGCCCCATGGGGTTGTGAATGCAGTCTTGTAACAATCTTGTTTCTGGATTTGAATTTGGTTATATCCGGAAAATACGTCCATGAAGGAAAAGACCTCATGTCTGGCACATGCATCGATAATCTGATCAATGAAGGGTGTTGGGAAGCTGTTTTTAGGACATGCCCCATTTAGATCACGGAAGTCTGTGCAAACATGGATGGTACCCTATTTTTTATTCATGAGAACATGATTAGAAACCCAAGTGGTGTACACAATGGGTAGATGAAGTCGACTGTGCGCAACTTCTCTATTTCGTCTTTGACTGCAACCGCTTTGGAAGGATGGATGGTCCATTACTTTTGGCGCACGGGGGCCACATCGGGCCATGTGTCAATGTGGTGTTCCATGATGGATGGATCCAACTTGGGCATTTCAGTGTAAGACCAGGAAAAGATGTCATGGAATTTTCAGAAGAGAGCTTTGTAGGCAGTGACTTCCTCCAGGGAGCAGGATTCCCCCAGCATGATTTCTTCAACAACCTTGGGATTGTTTGAGATGTTGATTTTGATGGTTGGTGAGATGTTGGCCATGTTCCCTTCTTCAAAGGCGTCTAGTGTCGGAATGGGTTTTTTGAACCAGTCAACTTTCCCATGAATGAAATCTTTGGTTTCCACAGAAAACTACTCCAACTGTGACACAAGTTCTTCGAGGAGGAAAAACGAGTGATAGTGCATGTCGTTCCATGGGTATTCTAGGGCAGTTAAGGATTTAAGTATCTCCTCATCATTGTGGAAGCAACAAAGAGACAGGTCTGATGGACTGTCATTGGTGGTGGATACAAGAGGGTCAGTAGAACTAGACATCATGTAAATGGACATGGTTTTTGAAGAAGGAGGTGGGGGGTGAAATTCTTCGATCAGGGTGATCTCAAATTCAAGGGAATGTTGTCAAAGGCTGGCTAAAGCCATTCAGAACTCGGACAAGTCTTGGTAGTGGTGAGAATAGTGTCCATACAAAACACAGAGGGCACAAGCATGGTGTGTTCTCAATGACTTGTTTCTCACTATTGGCTCGCTTGGAAGTTCAACCATGGGGAGGTTTTTCGTTGTATCCATGGAATCCAAATGCGTGTGGATTATGGGAATCTCAGGGAATTTTTCAGTTGGATGGCCCTGTTCTTCGCAAACGGCACAAGGTGGGATCTATCAAGGTTTAGTAATAGCTTTCAAATTTTTTCCCTTGGCCCTGTTTGGGTGGGGCAGTGTGGGTGCAGGTGGGGTGGTTGATTTTTGAGGGCCGGTAGAGGATGAGATTCAACTGCAATGGGTTGCATAGGGTTAAGACTACCTAGGGCATTGGTGGTTGGGCCGATGGATCCAGGTACCAAACAGGAATTCCCATGTAAAATTGGGTAAGATTAAGGTAGCCATTACTGGCTTGCTCATGACACCAGGCGGGGGAAAGAGGAAGGGAATTGTGTGGACTGGAGAGGAGCCCAGATAAATCCCTAATGGTTGTATGTGGGGATGAGGTTGTGGTTGCGGCTGTGCATAATGTTGCAGCTGCAGATGATGTTGCAGATACTGTTGATGTTGTGGCTATGGACGGTGTTACAGTTGTGGTTGGCGTTGTGGCTGCGGTTGTTGTTTGGGTGTAGTAGTGCTGGATGAGAGCATGCACAAATCCACAGTCTCATTTTGTGTTGGCGATGGTGACACTGAGGGGAAATAATTTCTCATGGTGGTATTGACAAACAACCCAGGGCCCACATTCAACAATGGGGAGGCTAGTATGTTGTCAACCATGGTGTCGACCACAGGGATAACATTGGCAGGTGTGTTTAGCCCTTATGGATCAATGGTGTTGATCGTAGGGATAATGTTAGCGGGGGCCGTTAGCCCTTGTGCATCATGATAAGTCAGTTGGTCAATCGTCATGATTTTCCCTTCGTGGGGGAAAATCATGATACAAAAAACAGTTGATGCTATGGCTCTCATGGTGTACATATAACTTCTTCCGAGGAGAAGGTTATAGTCCAATTGAGCATTGAAAACCTCTATGTCAATCAGCATTGTTTTCCTAGATAATGTGATGGGGACGTGGGGGAGGATTCCTTGGGCTTTAGTGGGATGGCCATCATAATCCCCCAGATTTGTAGAGGATGGTTGCAGAATTGGGGATCCAAGTTTCTACCAGACTAGGGTAGACATAACGCAAGTGGATGCCCCCTCATCCACTATGCACCAGTGCACGACCAAATTTCAGATAAACACCTAGATTTGGAAGGCAATGGTTGATGGCATCCATGGTTCTCCATTCTCTGTGTCGAATGTGATCAACTTGGAGTTAGAGGGGTCCATGGCACCAATGGCAACTAGTAAGGCTTTCCTCTACATTGGGCAAGTTTTGAGCACCTCAAGAGCAGACATGGCTGTAGGGGTTTGGGCCAAATCATCCATGATGTTGTATTTGACAGTATCTCTAGCCGTGGCATTGTTGGAAACCCGGCATAGGGGGGCGCAAGAAAGGGGGTAACTGAAGAGGTGAATTGGCTATTTTAGACGTAGATGTCGTTGATGTGTCATCGGGTTCGATGTTGGTTCTGTACTGATTTCGTCTAGTTTGTAAATTGACCTCTTCAATTGTCATAGCTAGCAGGTGATGGACACCTGTTTCTGTTGTCGGAGGTGCCCCCAGAGTGTTGGGATTGGTTTGGGGAGGGGTGCAGTTGCCACCAATCCTTGGACTGGTAATGGGTTTTGGAGCACCATAGGAGGTGGTCCTAGTGGTGTCGGGTTGGGTTGGGCTTGGGCTGTTGTATTGGTGGCATGTTGAACCTCATTTGTAATGGCTTGTTTAGAGTGACCCATGAAGGGACACTCATATGTGTAGTTCCTGTAGACCTCGCATAGTGTGCATGGTTGGTTTGTATGCAACGAAGCATTGGGTATTGGTGCATTTGGTCGTTGAGGATTTTGGGCTAGCCGATTCACCATGGAATTGTTGGGAGGATTTGGTTGTTGACCACCTCCTTGTGGTTGATTTTTTCCTTGGTTTCGGGGTCGGTTATTCCTGGCTTGCCCTTGTTGGTTATTCGGGGCTAGCTGGTTGGGATGGTTTTTCTATGCAAACACCTATCCCAAAGGAGCAGGTGGAGGAGGGGCAGGGGCTTAAATAGCTTGTATCGGTGGTGCATAGTAGACTTGGGTGGGTGTCGGTGCCACAAATGTGGGCATTTTTCTCGCCTATTGTTGTGTCGGCCAAGCTAATTCCTGGGCCTGCTACAGTGCTGCAGGTTGTGCATAAGAAGTTGTGGCTTCGAACTGGGACATCATTCTAACATAGTCTAGAGTTTGGTTTTGGTAGGAAACACTAGGGGTGTTGCTTAGTTGTGGTGGTATTACAGGTGGTGTTGGATGGTGTTGTCGTTGGTGGGAGATAGAACCTATGATTCCATCTATGGCATGGGATGCCTCTAGTGCATCCCAGTAGGAGGTGCCTACACGGGGAGCATCTAGAATGACAGTGTAAAGGTATCTAGACTATGCATAGATTAGATCAAATTGCTGGGATTTCAAGATGGCCTCCTCTTTGTCTTGGGGATGTTCGGATGCGATGTCTTTTGCTATAGGTGGTAGCAAGGTTCTTAGAAACCAATCCACGAAGATCCTGTCATCAAGTTGGATTTTTCACAAACTATGGTGTCGCTGTCACTCATGGATGTGATCAATTATGTGGGTCACAATATTCTGGTGGCAAGATAACAATATTTCCACTCCTTCATTGTATCTAACGAGGAGTTGGAAATATTGTAGGAACATGAAAGCCAGGGAGTTGAAATCTGGGTACTTGGCTTGTTTTAGCTCAATGTACCATTTGGCTACAGCACCTGTGAGGGTGCGTTGGAACAGTCTGAGCTTGATCGAATCATCTACAATGTTATTTGATGAGCACCATAGGTGAAACGTCATGATGTGGTTTTGGGGGCACTCCCCTGCCTTCCCTTCAAACTTGGGAATGTCTGAGGAGAGTTTGGTTGGCATGGGAGGCCAAAAGGTTTGATGGAAAATAGGGTCATTTGTTAACTGAGCCAAGTTAGGCAAGTTGATACATGCCATGAAAGGAAGTTTTGACCCAAGGTTGGTGTGAGATGGGGTAGCAATGGTGGTGGGGTTTGCAGGGACATGATGCACCTGCATAACTAGGGGTACTTGTGGCATCATTGTGGACGGGCCACTGCCCCCAAGTGTGGTAAAAGGAACTGTGTGAGTGGAAGGACCACTACCCCCATGTGTGAGAGGAGGGGCAGTCTAGGTGGAAGGGCTACTGCCCCCATGTATGCCAAGTGGGACAGTGTGGGTAGCAAGCACACTGGCCCCATGTGTTATAGGTGGGACAACTTGACTAGTCAATATGGGTGGTGGTAGCTGGCTTACGATGGTTTTCATGATCATGTTGGGGCCATCGGTAGAGGTATTGGTGGTGGTTTAGGGTGTGTACATGGGTCCACTTCCAATCACTAAGCCAGAAAATGGATCCGAGTTTGCACCAGCCATGGGGCTAGATGGTGCAGTATGCAAGTCTAGCTCAGATTGGTATGATTATGAGTCCGAACCAGAGGTTATATGGCCTTCTGATGGTGTAGAGGGTTATCGATAATGGTCTCGATGGTGTTGGTGCAAGGACCCGAACTGTGGTGGGTCGCCTCTCATGCGTGAGGAAGAACATGGTGTTAGAATAATCAACCCATAGTATTTACCCACTTAGACATTATTTCATTTATTTTGTCTTATTTGCCTAGTCCATGAGTCCCACCATGTGCAAGTTGCTAATTGCCTATCCATAGAGGTCAAACTTGCCATCTTTGACTCATGTAGCGCCCTTGAGAGCTTTAGGAATCAAATCTACTTTAGTCCTGGCCTCCTAGGTGCCCATCTACTTTTTCTGCTTTATTCCCTGCTTTTTCAGTGTTTTAAGGCACATAGGAAAGCAAGACTAGGTGAGGTGAATCAGCTTTGTTGCCTCTTCCTCCTCCACTCATTCCTCCATGATTTTGCATGTATGAGCTGCCATTTGATGACTCTTTAGCTTGCCCATGCGCCCTTGCTAATTCGTGGGGTCCTTGATAGATTTGGGATCAGCTTTTTACACCTATGGGGGATTTGCCTATTTTGGGTAAGCCTGCTTTATGCTAGATTTGGATGCTTCCTCATGCATTCGATTTGCTCATGTATTCTATATATTCAGCAGCCTATGTTATTACAGGGTTGGCTATTGTACACTCAGTTAATATAATTTTGTGTTACAGCTCCATATTCAGTCTCCATTGTTGATAATTTGCATGATCAATTGTTAATTGCTGTGAGTGAAATTAATCTACTGCAGGCCTGAATTTCTACATGGTATCAAAGCCATTGTAGGTTGTTACTCTCCTCCAAAAATTGTTTTGCAGGTTCGACATCAAGACTGGGAGCCTTCTACCGCAGCCGGGACAGATTTTCTAAAGCTATGGATTCACAGAAAACTATCCTCACTCCCTTCAACTATTTTGAATGGAAAGCAGAGATGGAGATCTTGTTGAGAGTGAAAGGCCTCTACACGGT
>LPNX010858733.1:140205-165360 GCA_001517045.1 Pseudotsuga menziesii | reverse complement strand
TACAGCTCCATATTCAGTCTCCATTGTTGATAATTTGCATGATCAATTGTTAATTGCTGTGAGTGAAATTAATCTACTGCAGGCCTGAATTTCTACACATGGGGGATCAATCATTTCTGATTTGTATGTCAAAAATGGTGAAATATGGTAATGCTTTTTGGACCCCAGTTTTAATGGATTCCTATTGGCTTCAGGTGGTCACTTGGCCACCAAGACTTACAGAAGACAGTGCTTGGATTTTTCCTCATGAGAGTGCTAGTCAATCGGTGGGGGTCGTTGCCCGTTTCGCTTGGCAATTCCTCTCAGCAGCCAGCTACTTTAGGGTTCCCGTGGTACTCCTCACAATGAGTTTTTGGGCTGAGACCAAGTACTTCCCATAGTTAAGGTAGTTAGGGAATTATGTCCTAAAATACTGTAGATGTTTGATTTAGAGTAAATTATAAATTTTAATGGCTCACTCAGCGTCATGAACTGAGTTTGGTTGTTTTATATGGTATGGTTTGTGTGTATGTCTTTTGTCTTTCTGTTATACTTAGTGGCTACTTAAATGGTTTATGAATATTCCATAAAGTTCATAACATTGTTGATGAAAGCAGTAAATGATAAACATAAATTTAAACATGTACCATTTGTGAATCTGAACTATGATAACCTGACTAGGTGACTGCCTTGCACCTGTATTTCTCTTCAACTAGGAAAGGGTGTTGGGCTCTCAACACAATGGGACTAAGCCCATCTATAGATCCACAGGTCACCCTCCAGATGCAAGGTCTGTCAATAGGGAGGACGCTGAGCGACATGAGACCCCCTGGGCCTACTACCCCCTCTACCTTCCAAGTCACCCATTTTTAGTGGTTTTGAAAAATGCCAAGTGAAGTGCCTATTACTATATGAGCTTCACCCTTCGTCTTATCCTAGAATACCCCAAAGGGTGATGACTGGGTAGAGGAGGAAGGGCTAGGCAAGATGTTGATTTTAATTACAGTAATTTTTAATCAAGCTTTGATCGAATTCATCAATCCATTAACCATTTCATTTACCATTGATTTACACATGAAGTAATAAAATGAACAAATATTGAACAGAAATACAAATAGATTTGATGGATAGAGGTGGCTGAGCTGCACTAACAGTCCTTAATTTTTAAAAATCAGAATCTGAGAAACAGATCGCTCTTTTCAGGGAAAATGTGGTGAGGGGATCGCCAAAGTTTCCCCAAAACAAGTGAGGGGGTCGCTCAGAAACTGCAGACAAAAGCGAGCTGGATTCTGGGATGGGGTTGCACATTTCTGGGCAAAATGAATGACCTAGTCGCACCTTTCGAGCCTGAATGAGTGACCTGGTTGCACCTTTCATCCCGATAAGAGCGACCTACTCCAGAAAGTGAACCTTTTTTTTTATCCTGAGCCAGATTCAGCCGACAGTAACCTGTATTGTGGCCAAATGGGCTCGGATTGGCCTTGAGGAGGCTCGACAGTAACTAGAAATGCAGAAAAATAGAGACCTAAGGTAGATTTGACAGAAATTTAAACTAGGGAAAATGAAAATAAACTGCAAAAATAAAACCCAAGGATCCTGTGGGATCGACCTGGTATGGTCGCCAGATCTATAGTAGGGATTTATCCTTTGCTACAGAGCAGAACGGCTACCTTCCATCTATAAGATGAAAGGATAGGGTTCCTGGTGGTGGTGCAAGAAAAACGAAATAGAAAAGAAAGAGAACAAAAATATTAAAAAACCCTCCGCACGCAAGGTTATGGGTTAAGCTCCAAGACCCTGCATACAACTTATTAGAAAAACCCAAAGACCTGTAAGCAAACAATGAAAACCTGCAAATACATGTTAAGCAATAGAGATGCAAGTAAATAGGTTAGAAAACAATAAGATAAACAACATAAAACAGAAATTATACCTTCTTTAGGTGGAAATGGGCCACCATGCCCTAGCTTGGGGGAGCACCTCTCTTAGGAATGGGGAGCTATGGCTCAATGGGAGGGTGGATGAGAGGGAGGGTGAATGGCTTAAGAGGCAAATGGTCTCAAGGCACTCACTCGGGCAGCATAACAATATGCAAAGAAGGAATGTTTTGAGAGTGACCCCCACCCCTCTATTTATAGCTTTCTTAGGGTTCTAAGCCCCTAGTCAAGGCTTCAGCCCCTTTCACTCAATCTTTAGCTCTTTTGGGGATTTTAGGCTCCTTTGAGGGGTTTTATCCCCTATGAGAGCTACTTTGGCTCTTTTTAGGGGATTTTAAGCCCTTTTGCATATTTTGAGCCTTTTTTAGGGTGTGGGGGTCAAATGGGGTCAAATGAGGGTCGTGTATGGGTGTCCTTGGGTGGTGTAGGCCATGTAGAGCTAAGTGAGGGATTTTTTGGGTTAACAGGGGCCAAGTTTCTTTTTGGGTTCACTGGGCACAAAGCCTCAGTATGGTTGTATTCATGGCTTGATCTACATCTGAAAGGTAGGTTTTAATAGCCCACCCAATATGATGAAATTCTTTTGATATCTGATTAATCATGAGTCAACCATCCACATATCCCATAGATCGAACATTGATAAACTAGGGCACTTACCAACAAGGTTCGTCCATAAACTAGGGAACTTACCAACAATGTGCACTATGTCATACTCAGCCAAAAATTAGAATAAAAACCCCTTTGCATTAGGTTGGATCGACACCATATTCTCCAAGAAAGAAACCCATAAGTCTTTTACATATTTTTTAGTGATGACCATAAGCTATGAAACCCTCGTGTGATGATATGTATTAGTCCTTGTCCTCCTCCTTTAAGGGTTGTAACTGTTGAACATTACCACTATGTGGGGCTGAGATTATACCCATATATTTTTTTCTAGGGTTGTTTATGCCCAAAGGATTTCCCAAAACTTTGGATTGAATGCCCAAATGCATTCAAAATTGTCAAAGCATGACTTGGGACTGACCAGAATTCATGTTTTAGGGTTGTTATTATGTCGCTAATTGTTTTTTTAGATATGAATTTCAAGGATCCACCTCATGCTACATAATATAAGTCTAAGAATGACCCTTAGTATTAAAAGGATGAAATTTTACGATGCACTTTACTATTTTGACATAGTGTATAATGGTAATATTGATTGATATATATTATGCATGTTTCATTTTAATTTTTTATGGTATACATTTTCTTGTCTTTTTTATTGAATACATTAGTGAGATATTTTCTACTTGTGAGCTAACATAGCTCACTTTTATCAAAAAAGATGGAAACTTTCTTAAAGGAAAAATATTAGACTATCATATTTATATTGTTAGTCATAAATAACTATATTTGAATTCATAGATGTGATACATGTTTCTTTATGTATGGAAGATGGAAAGCATGTGGGAGAAAAATAAATTGATGCATAGTTGATTCAAAGGAGTGATATGCTCAAAGTATACCCAGGTTCAAAGGTCCCAGTTGATGGAATAGTAGTATGGGGTTCCAACCATATCAACCAGAGTATGATTACTAGTGGGTCAGAACCAATGTCAAAGAAGGTTGGGGGGACAATCATAGGAGTAGTGAAGGAATTTCAAGCACTCCAGATCATAAGCATTTAGACAGATTCACTGTTACCTTTTCAGAAGACAGTTATCAAACACATAAGAGATATTGAGGTATAGGGGTACATAAAGCATGTTAGGAAATTAATCAATCATAAATCAAAAGACCCAATCACGAGACATTCAAATAAGATTACAATACATACTAAAGCCAAGCGAGAGCATAATTAGTAGAATATAATTATTGAAATCAAAAAAATAATGCATAAATACTAAATATAAATTCTGAAACCTATCGCTAGGCATATCCACCAATGAATTTCCAAATTCCAAATTCAAGACTAGTCTAAGTGAATGGTATATGTTTAAATCCTTTACATTATAGAGCCTTGACATACCTAAAACAACAATACTACTAGACCTTACTTTTGATCAATTTTGGGCAAAAGTTTCTTTGATCCCCAATATGAACCCAAGGCAACAAGTAACAGCCATTATTTTTTGTAACTGATAAGATGGATCCAAAAATTGGTGTCATCCTATTTGAAAATGTGAGCATCAAATATTAGTCATTTTGTGCCCTGAAAAGATAAACAATAGAAGACTAAAATAAATCCTAATTTGCATTAATGATGATGATGATGATGTAACATTTAGGACCTTGTTACCCACCTATTTGCATGGGGTGTTCACTTACGTTCCAGAGGAGTTATGGGATAATTCCTAGGATTTATGGACATGTCTAATAGGAGAGAGTAGTTTTCTTCCCATATTATGGGTTGACTTGTGGGATAAAGCCATAGTTCTGGCTGTATTTTAGTAGCAAAAAAGAGGCATCATCGTCAAATCTGGGTTAGAACTGAGTATCATGTTGTCCCAAGCAGTGAAGATTCTATGAATACTGCCAATGGTTGTGATGGTGCTCTTATAGCTTGCAAGGAGCCATCATATGTATGTGTCATCAAATAGGTTCAGATGTTTCTTTATCTCAGATTGTTCATTTGGTTGAGACAACTCAAATGGATAAATCCCTAATTCAGAAGTTTGTTGATTATGTAAGCTCTTGTCAAACATATCTTTGTTAAATCTCATAAATTATATTGAACACATGCCATAGTGTTTCTAAATTTGCCTCATGTTTTACAAACATTTGCAGGGAATACTAAGAAGTCCTTTGGAAATAAGAATCAAATTTTGAGATTCATAATAAGATAAACTAGTCTTTTCATTAAACATGTTATTGTGTTGTACTTGCAGATTTCCAATGTTTTTGTTCTTGTTGTTGTTGCATTGGATTTTGTGACATGGTTAGGCTGTTAATATTTTTCAGATCCCTTCCTAACATAATTTTACTTCGGAGCATATGTTCTTATAAAAAAAAATTTTGTATGTTTTATTTTTTATGTAAAAGAACAATTGAACAAGGTGATTACTTTTGTCCCCACTTTCTGTAGGTATCTTGATGGAGTACTTGATTTATATCTGAAAGAATGGCTACCACCTGCTAGTAATCACTTTGTTCTTGCACTTATGTTTGTTATCTCATTTATGGTCAGGGTAGGAAGTTGATGCTTATGAGAATGATGGGTGTGGTCACAAAGGTCCTTAACAATCATGAGTATATAATATACTTCTTGAATAAAAAATAAGAGATGATATTTGATCATGCCAAACTACAACCCCATCTCAAATTCATATATAACAAATAAGTTGAAGCTTCCAAGGTATGCACGCTACTTCTATTCTTTCACTTCATGGGAAATGGTAGTGTTTTTTTAATGAATGACAGGATTTTTTTCCCTTGGCTTAGTCATCAAATGGATAAAGTGATTTTAAGTTTGTAGCTTTCCCATTGTTTTCTGATTTTTCTGTAATGTTTATTTCTTATTTCTTCCATTGTCCGTGATACCATGTTCTAGGCTGGCATACTTTTTGGTTTGTCTGTGGCCTTCTAAGTGGATTTTACTGTGTCGAGACCTCCTATTTTCCACTTTATATGTATATCTGATAGTCCTTACTAAACTCTAACTAGTATCACTATCTAATTCTTGATTCTCTCCAGTTATGTGAGAAACTGTGAAGAATGTTTTTGAGATTCTTCTAGTTCATTATACATTAGGATTTATGCCACATTTAGTTTAGATTCATGGAGGTTGATAGTATAGATTTCCAGTTGAAAATTTTCTTGACCAAGGTGACCTAATAAATTAGTGGGACCCAAGCCTACTTGAACTCTGAAGAATATTCCTCCCTGTATACTCTAATTATTAATGCATGATAGTAATCTCGTAAGGAGTTCTCATATGATTTCTAGGATGCATTCCTAATATCCTAGTTCTAAATTTTTTTTATTGATCCACCAATTATTAATGGGATTGTGATAGTTAATGGTAAATTGTAAGACCATTCTTTAATAAGGTTAGGGAACTTATAATAGATATCTAGGCGATAAAGTTGGAAAGAGGAAATTATATTCCCTATTACATCTATTATCATCTTGTTATTGATGTTTGCATGACTAATAAACCAAGGTATGAATTCATCACATTCGAGCATCGTTGGCCTCGCTAGCACTTTATGAATATCTAATTTTATGATCATTTGAGATAATCCTTCATCAAGATTCGTTTGACTAGAAAGTGGTAATTATGGATAAGTTTATTCTCTAAAAATTTGATACACTTCTCCCATTTATAATTTGGTCTCATGATCTATATTTCATCATGTATCCCTACAAAATGTCTCTAGGGCACCCATGTCTACCTCTGGCTCAATTGATTCCTCTCTACCTAGTCTCACTTCATCAACTACATCCTTCACCTTATTCAATTTTTTAGAGTCCATCTCTTATTCTTGCAAATCATTCATGTTAACAACAAATCACATTATCATCTTTATAAAAAATGAAAGTATAATGTGCATGTCCATGATGGTTTCCCTATTGCTAACAAATATATCGTCTTGGAAGAAAGAATTAGAATTCGCTAAAGGTGAAATTTGAAGGTTTAGTAGTATCTTTGCAATGATTCAAAGATTTATTTAGTGGGTTTAGAATTGGGTCAAGGAATAACACATGGTAGGTGAGAAGGTAATAGCTATAACGTTGCTCCATTTATGGGAATCATGAATTCATATTTCTTCTTCGTGTAATTTGATACAATGTACGCCAATGATAATAGATGAAACTGAAATATCAAGAAATATTGGGGTTTCTATGAGTGAAGCTGGTCAATCCTTCATCAAGCTGGTAAATCCTTCAATCCATGACCAGGTTCATCTTTGAAAACATTATCACAGGGTTTAAATTTCCTATAAGTTTGGAAATTGATCAACATATGGATTTTTTGAGTAGCACTATCACTACCTTGATTAGGAAATTCCTTGTTCAACATCACAACTGTAGTCCCTACCACCCTTAGGATAATGGAACATTGGTAGCATTCAATAGAATATTGGAGCCACGATTGACCAAATTTTGTAATTCAAATACAAATGAATGGGATGAGAGGATTCCTGCAATTTTATGGGCATCAAATAACACTACTAAGAGATTTCAAAAGTACACATCCTTTCAACTAGTATATCATCAAGAAGCTATTTCTCTTGCAGATTTTGTCAAACCTATCATCTATATTGGCAAATCCACTTGTACAACTTATGATGGATCAGTAGAGGAAATTCTAGTACAATTAATGCAATTGGAAGAATCTAGGTTTTTGGTTGACTTTCATTAGACTATGGGGAAGGCTAGACATAACGTATGGCATGATAACCACATAAGGAATATGATTTTTTTTATAAAGGATTCCTACTTCTATTACATGATAGCAAGTATTTGTAGAACCCGTGAAATATTTAGGTATTGGATTAGACATTTTGTAGTTGCATAAATCCATGATTAAGGTGAAATTCAAGTGACTCATCCACATGTAATTATTATACTTAGATGGTTGAATGAACCTTATCTAAACTCCTATGTTCTTTCCCCATGAAGATGTTCTCATGCATTCCTATGTAAGGGAGAAACATAGGGTAGGATTTGTTTTTGGCTTTGGTTTCATTTTGTTTTGTATTGCAAAGATTGTATAAGTCTATTTTGTTAGGTTGTCATTTAATACATATTAGCATGCCAAGAATTCCAATTATAAGTGCTAGTGTTTGTGGAGTTTATGTGGTTGGTTATTGCATTTCAGCCTTAGTAAAATCATGTGGTCATGGGAACCTAAATATCTTGTTTCATTAACTCTTTATTTGCACCTTGGAAAACTCTTTATTGTCAAAGAGTCATCAGTGAGTTCAAGCTGGGTTAAAGGTTGGTAACCTATTGAATGAAAGAGTCTCTACAATTATGTATAGAGGGGTTGTGCAATAAACTTGTTTGGAATTTTTAAGATTGAGTGACAAGGCTTCAATTGACCATTATCGCCAATACATATATAGAGTTATTACTTAAATTTATGGTTGAGTAAATGTCTCTTGCAACTATACAAATGGTATTTACTACCAAGTGTCCAAAAATCCACACAAGTTAGTTAGTAATCTTTGCACATTTGACCAAACTTCCTAGACAACTCTAGTCATGAAAGTGGACCAACTTAATAAAGTCACCTAACACTTGGTTTGTTTCTTATCTTGTTTTTTTTTAATTAGTTTTTTTCCACCCTGGATCCTACAGAAATTGCATAAGTACTAATGAGTGATCTCAGTTGCATGCATGTTTGGTCTCCAGTTTTATTTGTTCACTAATTAAAAATTGCATCCACGGGATATGTCTCTAAGAGTAAAACAATATTCGTGAGATTAGAATAATTAATTTTGATTTATTTTTGTGACTATTGAGTCAAGGTAGTATATGATTTATATTGGAAGTTTGAACACACTAGGTTGTTCAACGATGGTTCCAGATAGATTACCACTATTCAGAAACCTAATTTTGAACCATTACACTCCTCTACCTTCAATGTGTTCCTCAATCTCCTAGTATTTGTTATTACAAGGAAGGTGATGAAATGTAGCAAGTACTTAATCAATAGGGTACACACACATACCCTTTGGATAGACAAGGCATACCTTATTCATGTTTAAGACAATTATGCATTGATCAATCTATCTATGAAGGGGGAAGATGTATCTCATGCACTTAAGGATCCATAAAAGAATGGAAGAAAAAAACAGGGAACCTAGATTATATGACCACTACGTCATGAATAGAGGGGGTAATGGCAACATGATCTATTTAATTAACAAAATCCGTGTCCTTTTTTCATGCCAATTAATTGAGGGACACAATATGTGCAAATGTACTAGGGTTAAGTTCACCTTGTATGCATTCTCTGTGTTTGAGTTATATGTACAAGGTGTTAAAATTAATTGGTGCAAATTCTTGATGGATGAACTACCTCAATATTGTTGTGTTGATGCAACCCATTTTAGATACTCCTCACTACTTTGAGAAAATAATTATAAAATCCTTGTTCTAGGTCATTGGATTTTTGCAAGGAGGGACACCCAAGAAGGTGAGGATACATAAGAAAACATTTGCTGAAAATAATTTGTTTAACTATACATCAGCCTGCCAGTTATTCGACGCATTGTGGCCCTCATTTGATGAGGTTTCCAACTTCAACAAGCTCAATCCATCAGACATTAGACTAATACTATCAGAAAACTGACTAGCACCCGTTATAAATTCGACGGACTGAGCATCGCACAAACGACAAGGTGAACTCGAAAAATGGAGAAATCGCCATCGAAGAAATGACTAAAGAGTTGTAGGAATTTCGACCCATCGCCATTGGAAATCCGACAAACAATTCCTCTAACATTTGACGCATAAGCCCAAAATTTTAAAAAGGAACTATCTCACATTTGACAAAGAGAAGTCGGAATTTCGACAAACTGGGAGTCTAAAATTTGACGACGTAGTGGTGAAATACTTCAGCATAGTACATCAAAAATTCGATAGGTTTTGGCATGTGGTTGAATATCTGACGATATGCCACCGGGGACAAAAAAAAATTGTTGTTGTCGAATTACCGACAAGCATATGTCAAATTTTAAACATGGCATCCATCGAATTTTGGGCTCAAATTCTGTTTTGATACATTCCAAACATATATCTCAATTCCAATAACTTCTATAGCATATTTTTTCCACCTCTAGAACTAGAATCATCAATATCTCTCCCACCAAAGCTAGAGGCGTCAACACATCCACTAGTAGAGCTAGAGGCATCAGTACCTTAGCTAGGAAAAACCATCCCTAGGATAAACACCAATAGGTCCATCAAGATAAATCATACACCTTATGAGCATCATAACCATAGTAGAGATATTTGGAGAAGGAAATGGTGGATGATTAGGCCGTTGAGGAGGATAGGTTGGTCAGTCGAGTAGGAGTAGATGAGGAGATACATGTTGGTACATGTGGGGGTAGATGACAAGATGAGTGAGATGATGGAATAGGATGGGGAATATGAGATTTGAAATATGATGGGGGAGGAGGTGGATGAGATGTTGATGATGATGAAGGATGTGTTGGAGTAGGAGGACGTGGATGAGATGTTGAAGTTATGTCCCATTGATAATTAGAATTATTTGATGGAGGAGGAGGAGGATATATGGACTCATTAGATGAGGAATTTTAATCCATCCTAGAATATAAATGAATGGATGTACATACAATATGTTGCATGAAGTTATTCATATCATGAGGAACCATACTCCATATATCTATGAGGTCATTTTTCCAACATGTCGATAACTTGTCCACCACATCCTGTCGATTCGTATCATCAGGCCTGCCCCAAAGGCCATGTCTATGATATTGTGGAACCTCGAGATTTTGCATCTCCTCATCATCTTGAGGAGGAAGATGAGGCTCCTCCCCATCGAATGTGTTGATGTTTTCAAAATATATAGTACACAACAATCATGAAATAAATCATTAAACAATTTAATATAACCATTTAGAGTATATTTCATTTGCATTAAGCATAAAGAGAATAAAATGCAACTAGATTAATTTAAACATAATGATAATATTACCTATCGTATTTGGTGGCTCATCCTGGAAGAAGAAAATGTTGTCATGCTCTCCAATCCAAGTCTAGGTATTGATATGGAACTAGGTCTAATAAATCATTATCCTCGGTGTCTCGAATCTCGAGCACTTTTTATATGATCTTGGATGAGAAATTGAGCTACCCCCTCTTGGGAATCATCTGCAGTCAAATAATGACCTGGTGGATAGAAACCTTTGAAAAAATAATAAAAAAATATATGAATCAAAAGGTAAGTTGAACCTCCCATCAATCAACGCATGAAATCCATCTAAAGAAAAATAAAACTATCATAAAAGAAAATAGTGGACAACCTAAAGCATCTAGGTTTATGAAATAAAGAATCTACATAAAATAATATAGGGAAACTAATGTGTTTCCCATCAATTGTAAGGTGTGTGATGGACATCATCAACAATGAGAGGCACCTCACATGCTCTAAACCAAAAGAGGAAATGCATATCTTTCCACCGCTCACGTGAAAATCAACATTATTGATTTCGTGGTCATTAATATATCTTTGAGAGTAGGTTAGATGAAGTTTTTTTTGTGACACCAACTGAGATATTAGGGAACCACAAAAAATACTCCCCTTTTCTAGATATCTTGGTGATGAAATAAATTTCCTTAGTGGGTTGGAATCGCTGATAAGGAACAACATGAAATGGAACCTCTTCTAATGTTTCCAATCTAATTGGAACAATTGAAATAGAAATGTCAAGTTCCCCTTGAGAGAGGTATCCTCCTCATAAAACTTTAGGAGAATGCAAAACAACAACAGGTCTTGGGTCTGACGAGTAATCGATAAATGATACAAATCCCTCTGTCACTCCCTCACCTCCCACTCTTGCACGAAAATGTAGTGCTTAACTTGTTCCTAATTTTGTTGAGATGCCTCTTAGTGATAAAGTATTCATTACATATATAACATCAATTAATCTCATAAATATACATGTAAAAGAATTAAATGAGGATTTAATTTACTAAAATCAAATATAATTTTTTTTCTAATTTTTTTTACAAGTGGTGCATCCGAATTACAGCAACGCACTTCCACTATTGCCTTTGAACCACAAGTACACCTCCAATGGTTCTTT
The DNA here is from genome assembly GCA_001517045.1 of Pseudotsuga menziesii. Lineage (NCBI taxonomy): Eukaryota > Viridiplantae > Streptophyta > Pinopsida > Pinales > Pinaceae > Pseudotsuga > Pseudotsuga menziesii. The sequence continues at coordinate 153,674 of LPNX010858733.1, read as the reverse complement.
ACAATAAAACAAATACGCAAGAGATTCGTTGTTATTTTTAAATATATAATAACAAACAATATGTCATCAATGAGATGCACTAGTGCATTATAGATACTTTAGCGCACCATGATAGAGTTGTCCATTTATACATTATATATTTTTCAAATGGGGTTGACGGTGCTCCTAATCCATCTTAGCACAAAAAAAAATGGTGTGGAATCGTTGATACATAGTACCATCAAATTATGAGTACTTTATGTTTTATGATATGTTAGTTACAAAATAGCGCACCAAGAATTTGGTGTGTATCATGTAAGTAAGTCGACTATGATTTTGTTTTAATATTTTTCAAGTTTAGTAGTGCACTAACTACTTGAAATAGCACCATTGAATAATAATCCCAGAGATTAGAGTATTTATTTTCTTTCTTGTGTGCAAAAATTTATTTTTTAATGTCCCTTGTGAATAATTTTCCCAAAGTGCTCAAATACACCAAATTCCAACTCTCGGTATATGGATACAACTGATTCCAAACTCCTCCAATTACTTTCAAACTTGGTGAGGAAGGTCATGGGGGTAATGGAACACATTAAAACATATATCAGACATATAATCAACTAATATACCCAACCAGGGTCTGCAATTTTCATGGGAAGAAGTTTCGGGACAAGACTAGTCAATTTGGGAGGTGGAAATCCCCCCTGGGTCCTAGAACAAATCTCTTCCAAACATTGTACAACCTCCACTAATGGTTTGTATGAGACTTATATCTGTTATAATACATTAATTAAAGTATATTTTCATCATTATATGTGGTTTTTTGGTCTATTAGGTATCCAAGAGGCTCAGGGTATTTACTAGTAATTTTGAGGCTCAAACCCCCAATGGTAGATGGCTCCAAATAGATCCAACTAATTTCAAATTGTACAAGAAGGTGTATGAATGATGTTAAAAAATAAAAATTGTGTTTATAGGTTTATTTCAATCATCAAATGACTTCTGCAATTCACTTTGGCAATCTAGTCAATGGATGGAGTTTTATGAGCAACTTGTGGTTCAAATCCCCTAGGGGTAGAAGATGAAAATGACTTTCCAAATGCACTTGATACAACTCAAATTTATGAATGGAATCACGGTAAATATAAAGGAAATAAAAATTAACTCATATGCATCACCATCCAAATTTTAATGTCTGCTATAACTCCCTTAAATCATATGCAAAAAGACTAGTTTCAACCTTGGGGGAAATAATAGGCAATCTTCTCCAAATGCTATGAAACTCAAAAAAATGAATCCAAATGATTATGTGCTGAAAACTAAACTCATATAATACATTAATAACATTACATTCATCCATAAACCATTATTATTTTACTTATCCATTCGAATCAATCAACATTACATTGGTTCACAACAAGGTAGTGGGGAAATGGCATTGTTTCTTCATTGTTTAAAATTTTTACATGAAATATTTTGGTATTTAGACCAGATAGTATTATGAAATTTAAATAAATATAATTTACATCATAAAATAAAATAATGGGGCATTATAAGCTCCCCCAAACATATCAATATCTCACCAAGTGCGCCTCAATCCATAGAGCAAGAATATGATGAGAAAACTTGGAATAGATGAAAGAACAAGCTGATATTGAAGTTTCCAAGAGCTTCCTTGTATATTTCACATGTAACTTATGAATTCATTAAAATTCCATGAAATACGGAATGGCCTCTCCAAACACCAACTTGGATGGGAATCTTTCACCCTTGAAATTGGCTAAGGCAAGAAACTAGTCATCCACTAGCTATCTCTCTTCACAAATGCAATTTTCTCAAATGATCAAAAGCTTAATTCATTATTTTTTATTGAAATTTATAAATTTTTCAAGATATATATGGGTCTAATTCCTTCAAATATATGCATTCCAACTCTAGTTGGGAAGAGATTCCAAGGAATGCCACTTGTACAATAATTTCTAGTCTCCCACTTCCACCAAATCACATGTGGAAGCATCTTAGCTTCCCTAAATCCCTTGAGCACCCTCTAGGAGATATTTTTATCCATTACATGTCATATATGTCATGTTTCAACCTTAATATCTTATTTTTGTCATAGATGTCATGGCATCTTCATCAATGTTGGCATAGAGATAGGGAATCTAGTCCAAGTGTCTCACTAGCTCCAAAATGCCTCTACCTCTTCCATAGGAGTTAATATTCCACTAAAATTCTACCTCAATTGATTCATTCCAATTATATTGACCTTACAACTCATACCAATACCCTTGTTCTTCTTATGGATTCTAAATGATAAGAGGAGGATGACATGTGGTATAGAAAATCCAGCTTGTGTGGGTCCCACATCCTCCATGTGTCTTCATGATCAATTGACACTTTGATTTTCCCTTTTTATTTATTTATTTAGATACTTTATTAAATATTTATTACATTCTAATTTTAAAACATCGTTTATTTTCCCCCTTATTCCAAATCCCAAAGCTTCCACCCCCAACCTAGAAAACTAGTAATTTTCCTCTTTGGAAATTATTTGACCCTTAGCATCAATTTGACAGACTCTCATGAATATGTCAAATGTGATTGGGCCATTGTGACCCAATGCAAATTTTGGGACATGAAAAATCCTACCTTCCCAATATTGCTTATCCTCAAGCAATTTCAAACATGGGTGTTGAAGAACCTGTTTTTTTGTATGATTCTTTGAAGTTGCCATTGAGTTTCCCATCTTTGAGTCTTTGAGATTCCATGAATATTTTAGAGAGGAACCACCATGCTTGTTGCTGCACTGCTCTGATTCAAACTTACTTTATTAAGTGGGGAATCCATCTCCCATAATTCTTGTTTCCCAAAATATTTGAAATCAATGGGACTAAAAACTATCCTAGTGTCCCATTGCTTGTATTGCACTCCAACAATTAAGAGTGGTCTCCAACCCATACCATTAGGAAAAAGAATTCTGGGATCCCATTTTATTGTATGAATTCTTCCAAACATCATGAGTACATAATATATATCATCAAAGTACATAACAACATAATAAGAATGTACATCAAGGAGGTGCCTCATCAAAAAATCATGAAAGTGCTTATACCTCAAAGTAAGTAGACAATGTATAGGAACCATGCTCTTCTTAAAAATTGCATAAGCTTCATCAAGAGATCATTCAAGTTCCTCTTCCACCAGATCAGGTGTTTGGATCTATTCATGTTCATATTAAAACACATCAATAAAATTCAAATTTCCACATTTCTCATGATACACCATGTCATGAGAATCCTCCAAAAAATCTACCATTTGATAATCTAAAACATAGGAGGAAAAACAAGTATCTTGCAACTTTTTAAGAAGTTTCTCATTTTGAATTGTGAGCTTATGATTATCCTCATTATTCTTCAAGTATAAATCATGTAACAATTAATTAAGCTCAAACAAATGGTTTCTATCAAAAATAAAAGAAATTATATTACCTTTGATGGGGCACATTGCTCTTCGAATCTTCTCCATGTCTTCAAGGAAGGATGTTTCCTCCAATGAAGTAGCTCTCAAACAAGAATTTGACACTAATGGTTGAGTGTCATGGAGTATATTAAGGGACTCTTGGATCTTATTTTCATTCATCTTTAAGGACCCTTAAAGAAAATTAGGCTCTTGCAAATGAACCTCCTCATCTTCTTCCTTCTTGCTTGGACCAACTTAGTGAAGCTCAAGTGGTGATGGGGAAGTTGATCATGTTTCTTCTTTCAAAAGTGACCTCTGTGTCACCAAAATAGAGGTGTAATTATCTAGATTTATGTGTGAATGAAATGAAATAACAAATACATAATCATAATAACATACATTTTGCAAAGATAACAGAGATATAGTAAACACATATTCTATTAAATTGTGGAAATAGAACAGACTGTAATACAATTGCTAGAATGGTGGTAGCTATCTCTGAGAAGAGATGTGGCTGCTATGCTCATTCGTGATAAGATGAATACAAAATAAGGTCAAAGGGGCCTGTTTATAAAAACAATGAGGGTGAGAACCCCAAAATTCCAAAATGTAACCCTAGAAGATGAACTGTCATAAAGTTTGTGGCCCCAAGGTGGTAAGTTGAACAATCAACTTCCCAAGGTCATAAATTTTGCATATGATCTCTAATTTGAGAATTTTATAGCTCGTTGGAAAGGTCTATATAATATTTACAAATTTTTACCATCCAAATAAATGTCAATGGAAACCATTTGGCCCCTGAATCGTCAAAAAACATTGTTTAGTGCCTCAAAACAGCCCCAGAAGTTTAGGACCCAAAAAACCGTAGAAAAATAACTAGGAAACTGCTACAATGGAAAATTGTTTTGAGCAAGTGGAATAGGTGGGTGGCCACTGATCTCCATCTGGATCAATCCTCCCTCCTTAGAAATCAATGGTCTCCATTGCGTCAAATCCTGTATCATATCTCAAACTGTGTGTTGAGTTGATCTCCTGGTACGACATTTGTTGAAGTGAAGAGGATGCTTTTCTTTCGCATAGCGGGAGGGATGTAATTGTTGTGTGGATGATTTGTTTTTGGAGGAACACCTTGAATATGTGGCCTTGCATTATAGAGGTACTCAGATAGATGAGGGAATAATGGCTCTATTTTCTTCTTGTGTTTGATGAGCAGAGATACCCTGTGCTAAGGATGTGGAGGTAATCTGACGTTCTCCTTCAAACACAATTGTGAAGAGGAATACTTTTCTAATGTGGGAGCTTATCTTCCTACATTTCCAAACTGTGTTAGGTGAAACTGTCTGTGGTATTCGATAGAGTTGTCCTCCCAAAGTGACAATGACACTATGAGGTCCTGACTCATATACAACATGGCGCTTCCACATATATGGTTGTCCTAAAATAACATCACAGAATTCAAGTGGGGCCACATCACATAGTACCTCATCTTTGAAAGGCTTGATGCCATATTATAGGAGGAATTTTTGAGTAATGCGGATACCTCGTCCTTGGCTTAGTCAACCGATTTTGTAGGGTTGTGGGTGTGGTGTTGTCGAAAGCTCCAATATTTTGACGACTTCTGCTGAGAACAGGTTATTTTGGCTGCCATTGTCAACAACAAAAAATGTAGCAGGATTCCCTTCACCCACATCTGCAAGTGGAAGAGGCATTCCTCTTCCTATGACTCTTCAGGTTCCTCTAGTTGAATCTATGTGGTAGTAACAGTGGCAGTGGGGTCTGCATCAATGATCTCCCTCCCATTGTTTGTGGCTATGGCATTGGGTTCAGAATCAGAATCAGGATCTGATTCTAAAGATTTGATCTCAGCCACTAATGACTACTTTGAGCAAAATTCATCAGTGTTGTGCCAATGGATTTTATGAAATTCGCACCACTTCCTGGTGTCCTTATTTATATTTCCATTCCCTTCTTCTCCTGTGGTGGGGACTAGTTTTCCTTTCCTTTTCCTGTGTTTTGTGGGCCAAGATTTCCCTTTCCTTGATTCTGTGGTGGATTCGCAGGTCTAGAGTATCACTTTTTCTTTTATCAAAATTTCTCCTCAATTTTTACAGCATACCGATAGGTGGATCCAAGTGAAGAGATTTCAATAAATTCCATCTCAGTTCGGATGTACCGATGTACACCACTTCGATATTTCAGAATCAAGTTCCACTCGGAGTCCTTGATACTCAACATTGTATGTAGGGTATGAAAATTATTGGTGTACTCTGACACTGTCTGGTCCCTTCCTTGACACAGAATGGTCAATTTTGTGTACTGGTCATCATATTTTTCCACAGGGTAATATTGTTCCCTGACGACATCTATGAAAGAGGCCCAAGTGGGATTTTTTTCAAACATTCCAGAATCATCTGTTGAGTTCTCTCACAATAATTACTCCACCAATTTTGGACATGGGGGACTTCCTTAAGGAGAGCAAAGGTGATATTTTCCCTATCGAAAAATTGTGGACAAAGAAATACCCTTCTAGAACATTCAACCAATTATCCAAGGAATCTGCATCAATCTTTCGTTCAAACAAAGGAACATCAAAGTTAACTTGTACCTTAAAGGGAGTTTCATCCCTGAACCAGATGCTCATTGAAGATGCACATGCCACTTCCGACATTCGTAGAAGGATTTGGGAGAAACTATCCATCATGTCATTCCTCAGTCGCTTGAGGGCTTCCTCAAGTAGCAGCTTGATAGGATCTCCTGCTCCGTCGTCTCTCTTTTCTTCTACCATGCGAGGTCATTTAGGGTGGTGAGAGTGATCAAGTGAAACTAGTTCGAGACCAATCTCTGTATATCCTGACCTCGTTGGGGACATGCACCGAGAAACAATCAAAGAGTATATTGCTCCGATACCACTGATCCATATTTATGTGTGAAAGAAAAGAAAGAAAAGATACATAATCATAATAACATACATTTTGCAAAGATAACAGAGATATAGTAAACACATATTCTATTAAATTGCAGAAATAGAACATACTATAATACAATTGCTAGAATGGTGGTAGCTATCTCTGAGAAGAGATGTGGCTTATACGCTCATCCGTACCAAGATGAATACAAAATGGGGCAAAATATTATAATAATAATGAGGGTGAAAACCCCAAAAATTCCAAAACATAACCCTAGAAGATGAACCGTCATAAAGTTTGTGGCCCCAAGGTGGTAAGTCGAACAGTCAACTTCCCGAGGTCATAACTTTTGCATACAATCTTTGATTCGGGCGACCGATAGCTCGTTGGAAAGGGATATCTAATATTTATAACTTTTTACCAGACAAATACTTGTCGATGGAAACCATTTTTCCCCCGAATCACCAAAAAACATAGTTTAGGGCCTCAAAACAACCCCAAAAGTTTTGGACACAAAAAACCATAGAAAATAACTAGGAAACTGCCACATTGGACAATTGTTTTGAGCCAGTGGAATAGGTGGGTGGCCACTGATCTCCATCTGGAGAATTTAAGTACCCATTAGTAGGTACTCCATAGTTCAAGCATCCATCAGTAGATGCTCTTTGTTTCATTTCCAAGGTAGGATGTGTCTCGAAATGATCTTCAATATTTTCAATAGAAACTTCTTCATACTCATGTGATGTCTCTTCATCTTTTTCAGAGTCACTTGGGAGTGACTTTTGATCCTCTTTATGTACTACTTCTTCTAATTCACCTATTTCATAACTAATTGGTTCATGGGTCTCCTCCTTTTTCTCCTTCAAGCAAGCGGATGCATTTTTCCCCTTGGTTTTCTTAAGATCAATATATTTTCTCCCAATTTGGATAGCCAAAAATTAGAATCCTTTCATAAGATTCTTGTTCATTTCTTCAAATATAGGTTCCATGATTTTTATATTCTCCTCACCATCATATGAGGTTCCCTTTTCATCCCTATTCATAGTTTCCTCAAAATATTGTTGTCTTCTCCTACTTTGTTTTTCCTCTCTTCCACAAAAGAAATTTTGGTTTCAATATCTCATGGTGGTCCCTGAATTCTTGTCCTCATAAATATCAAACAACATCAGGTTCCAATATTGTTCTCTGATACCACTGTAATTTCCCTTGTAAATAATTTTCCAAAAGTGCTCAAATTCACCAAATTTCAACTCTCGGTATATGGATATAACTGATTCCAAAATCCTCCAATTAATTTCAAAATTGGTGAGGAAGGTCATGAGGGGTGATGGGACACATTAACACATATATAATACATATAATCAACTGATATACCCAAACAAGGTCTGCAATTTTCAAGGGAATAATTTTTGGGACAAGACTAGTCAATTTGGGAGGTGGAAATCCCCCCTAGGTCCTGGAACAAATCTCTTCCAAACAATGTAAAAACTCCACTAATGGTTGGTATGATACTTTTATCTGTTATAATACATTAATTAAAGTATATTTTCAGCATTATATGTGTTTTTTGGGTCGATTAGGTATCCAAGAGACTCAAGGAATTTACTAGTAATTTTGGGGCTCAAACCCCCAATGGTATAGCTCCAAATAGCTCCAAATTCTCTCAAATTGTAACAAAATGTGTATGAATGATGTTAATACATAAAAATGGTGTTCATAGGTTTCTTTCAACCATCAAATTACTTCTAAAACTCATTTTGGAAATCTGGTCAATGTATGGAGTTTTATGAGCAACTTGTGGTTCAAACCCCCTAGGGGTAGATGATGAAAATTACTTTCCAAAGTCACTCAATCCAACTTCAATTTATTAATGGAATCATGGGAATTATAAATGACATCAAAATTAACTAATATTAATCACCATTCAACTTTGAATTTCTTCTATAACTCCCTTAAATCAGATGCAAAAAGACTAGTTAATTCAACCTTGGGGGAAATCATAGGCAATCTTCTCCAAATGCTATGAAAATCAACAAAATGACTCCAAATTCTTATGTACTGAACATTAAAATCATATAATACATCAATAACAGTACATTCTTCCATAATCCATCATTATTTTACTTATACATTCAAATCCATCAACATTACATTGGTTTACAACAAGGTAGTGGGGAAATGACAATGTTTCTTCATTGTTTAACATTTTTACAAGAATTTTTTTGGTATTTAAACATGATATTCTTATGAAATTTAAATACATATCATTTAAATCATAAAATAAAATAATGGGGCATCATAATCTCCCCCAAAGATATCAATATCTCACCAAGTGCACCTCAATCCATAGAGCAAGAATATGATGAGAAAACTTGGAATAGATGAAAGAACAAGATGATATTGAAGTGTAAATGAGATCCCATATAGCTTGAACCTGTAACTAATGAATCCATTAAATCTCTATGAAATACATGAATTGCCTCTCCAAACACCAACTTGGATGGGAATATTTCACCCTCGAAACTGGCTAAGGCAAGAAACCAGTCATCCACTGGCTCTCTCTCTTCACAAATGCAATTTTCTCAAATGATCAAAATATGCCTTCATTATTTTTTATTGACATTTATAGATTTTCCAAGCTCTCTATGGTTCGAATTTCTTCGAAGAGATGCATTCCAACTCTAGTTGGGAAGAGATTCCAAGCAATGCCACCTGTAGAAGAATTCCTAGTCTCCCACTTCCACCAAATCACATGTGGAAGCATCTTAGTTTCCCTAACTCCCTTGAGCACCCTATTGGAGCTATTTTTATCCTTGAAATGTCATATATTTCATATTTCATCCTTCGTATCTGATTTTTGTCATAGGTGTCATAGAATATTCATCATTGTTGGCATAGAGCTAGTGAAAGTGTCTCACTAGCTCCAAAATGCCTCTTCCTCTTCAATGGGAGTTACTCTTCCACTCCAATTCTGCCTTAATTGATTCATGACAAGTATATTGACCTTCCAACTCATCCCAAGACCCTTTTTATTCTTATGGATTCATAATGAAAAGAGGAGAATGTCATGTGGCATAGAAAATCTAGCTTGTGTGGGTCCCACATCTTCCATGTGTATTCATGATTAATTGCCACTTTGATTTTCCATTTTATTTATTTATTTAGCTCCTTTATTAAATATTTATGTCATTCTAATGTTCAAACATCATTTATTGTCCCCCTTATTCCAAATCCCAAAGCTTCCACCCCTAACCTAGGAAACTAGTAATTTTCCTCCTTCGCAATTATTTGACCCTTAGCATCAATTTGACAAACTCTCATGATAATGGAAAATGTGCTTAGGCCATTGTGACCCAATGTAAAATTTGGTACATGAAATATTTACACTATTTTAACTAAATATTTAAAGTAATAAAAAAAACATAATATCTCTTGAATACTAGTGACAATAATGAGGCCCGTTGAAATCCTCAGGGTTGGTTACTTATGTAAATTTTGAGGGAAGACCCATTTATTCCCTGATCTTAGTCTAGGTGAGCTAATTACTATAGAAAAAATAAATTATTGCATGTTAATTAATTCTAGTTCATTACTGAGCTACCATTGGTGCTACAAGATTATGTCAAACAAGTATAAAGAAAATAAAAGTGACAAATTCATGAAAAACAGGAAGACATGTGCGCAGTATCACATAAAAAGCACACACTAGTATGCAGTTGTGTTATTACAACACGAAGCATATGCATAAATAATCAAATATTGATTGCACAATCATAGGTATGATAACATGCCGAACAACATGACTATCGAAGTATTGGGTGCACAAACTATGTGGTTGCAGTGGCAAGATCTGCGCGTTTGTGTAAACAACTAGAATGGCCAAAAGGGAGCCTAATTTATGGAATTAATGGTATGGAACTCTTCAACTACAAAGTACAATAAACCATAAATTATATATATCTAAAAAATAACAACCTAGTTAAGACGAAAATGGAAAAAAAGTGGAGTCGCCATAAATAATGTTCTGGGAAAATATGCACTGTAAGCATGTGCAACCTATCCCACAGTGGGTAGAATCTCTTGAGGTTGTTGACTAGGACCATTATATAGAAATAGAAATCAAATTTGATAAATCCAATTTTATCCTATAATATCTTGCTAGTGAAATAAAACAAAATAAAAACTAAAAATAACTTGACGTAAACAATGAGGAAAGAGGGATGCAAACCACAACAATAAATAATTCCAAGAACAAATTTAGATTTCCCAATAGTTAAGAAAATACATATAGTGTCACCTAGGAGATGTGATCTCCAAATGGAGGAAAACAATCCCTCTTAGGGAGGCCTATTTTGTCCACACTAGATCCTAGATATCTCAAATAACCAATGGAGAGAAACACTTGCTCATTGGTGGAAGGAGGAAAGATGCTAACAAATGGGAAGAGGTGAGATATAACGGAGCTCTATCACAATTTCAGTGGAATAACCTTACTCTAATTTCTTCTTATAATATGCATGTCCGTGGATTCCTTTAATAGGCCAAGAGGTAGCCAAGAAACAACTATATCCATGTGTGAACCTCATCACCTCATGAACTAGCTTCAAGGTAGATAATGGGGGATATTGAATTCCCATCCATCATTTTGAGAAGACAAGTTCAAATTTGTGTTGATGAGCAGAATTCATGAGCGTTAAATACATGCCATAGTGGTTGAGATCCCATTATTTTGACAACCACGCATATATTGAAGGGAAATTTATGTAGGTACTCCATGGGAAAATAACTGGTAATATGCATAGTAGTGCACCTAAACAGAATATTGATCGCACAAGTCTATCCTTTGGCTATTATTTTGGAATTGATAACTCATGTTTCTTCTTGGATCTTAATGAGGGTGTCTTTGGTGGGCTTCATTCTATATGTTGATGATGCCTTACAGTGTAAATTGCAAAAATGCCACATGCGTGCAAGAATTAAGCGTTAAAGGTATCAATGCACTAAAAAAAAATCCACTAAAACCTTTTCCCACTGTCCTCCACTAGTGACTTCCAGTATAAATGGATATTTGGGATCCTTTTAGAGGAGCATCCACTAGAACCTCTACTAAAGGGACTTACTTTTCCTTGTAGTGTACTATTGGGAGATTACTAAGTTCACCTAAAGTAAAAAAATTATTTATAATTTTCCTCTTATCATTACTTTTTTTCATTTTTAATTTAAAATATTTATAAATTATATCTAATTCCATCATGTGGTTAAACCATTTGGGGGTTGATGAAAATTTCACTTTGCAAATATCGATAACATCAAAAATATTATTACATCAAACTATAAAGACAAAATGTGGTGCAAGAAGGATTTATATCTAAAAACCATTTGACATACTATAAGGAGGCCATTAACTCTAACCTAGAAGTTCATAGTTATCTCTCAGTTTTAACTAGTTCAAAGAAGGAAATTAATATTGCAAGTATAAGAATGAACTTTCATGAGGTCCATAGTGAAACTAGGCATTTAAAAACTCCTAAAACTCCATGGGTTGAAAGAATTTTTCATCTTTGTGACATTATGAGAGTTGAGGATGAAAAACATTTTTCCATAGGATTCCTTGTGTAGACCCACATCATGTCTTAGTTTCAAAATATATGTTACAACACCGACCTTTATAACCCTATAACTTCTCAAAACTATGCAACACCAAACTTTATAACCTTATAACTTCTCAAAACTATGGTAAGTTAAGAATGCCTCTTTGTAATCTTTTTGAACATAAAAATAAATTTTAAAAAAAACTAAATATTTCCTTTCTTTTCTCTTCAGATTCAATAGACCAATTTTTTTCTCAGTGCACGTTAACCATATCATCATAATAATTTTCATAAAATGTTGACATATTAAAGTTTGATGGAAATAGTGTATATACAATCGAAAAATAAAAATCCAAATAAAACAAAATTATAGTTTAATATTTGTTTTTTCAAAAATAAACTTTTAATACTTAATTACACAGGAAAAAAACTTTAACAAGTGGAATAAGCAACAAAGTTGCTTAGTACCTGCCTCCTAAGAAGAGATTGAAAATATATAGCAATAGGATAATTTTTCTATAAAAATATATGATAAAACAAATATAATTACAATTTGAAAGAAATTAAAACAAAAATGAATTTAAAAATGTCCATTTAAATACGATATAGGTTATTGCAATGTAGCATAAAACAAGCATATTCAAGCTTCCTTACATACTTCTAGTAATATTCTTGACTTATGTTATAAAAATATGCAAGTTTCTTTATAGACTAGCATAAATAGGAAATACCTTGTCAATGCTTAGCCTCTGCATAACTTATAACTCATTAGTGGAATTCATGTTGACCAATCACTAACCCCTAACCTTATCAATGGAATCAACACATCGAATGGGTTCAACATAGCATATAATCTTTCCAAGTAATATAGGTTTCATGCCCTTCAAACTCAAGCTATCATTTTTCACCTCTCGTAGTTCGTAGAGACTTGTTATGTTGGTTCCTTGAATAATCATTGAAATCTATGTCGAATTTGAATAGAAGTTCAACAAAGCTAAATTGGGGATTTCAAAATCACTTGCATTCGAACCCCAAGCTTTAAATCTAACTAACCTTGTGACATAGCTTGTCTGTGATTACACATTTTTCAAATATAAGGTACACTAAACTTGGAGGTTGGATCAAGAAACATGTTAATCACCTAGTTAAGTTGTTGATGTTGAAAACTCAATGGAGATTGAGAATAAAATGTCAATATTAGTGAAGAGGATAAGAGACATGATATGAAAATATTCAAGACTAACATGTCCACCTGATTTATTAGCTATCTTAGCATGCATTGTATCAACTTCACTTGCAAGCCAAGGATTTTGCAAGAGGTATTAACTACTAAGGATCTTAGAACCGGTTGGGTACCTTAGAGGAGGAGATCAAGTTGTTTATTGAGATTGAGTCGTACTTAACATGTGGAGAAAGTTCCTATTGGATTGAAGGTGGTTGGATGTAAATGTATCTTTGACAAGAATGATATGCCACACAACTCTCAAAAGTATAAGTAATTTGTAAGTAAAGGACACTGTAAAGTTGATGAAGT
>LPNX010858733.1:124188-140126 GCA_001517045.1 Pseudotsuga menziesii | reverse complement strand
AAGAAAAACATTTTGATTGCAAAGAACATTATTGTATTCTAAAAGTACTAGCGTGGAATTATCATAGTTTGTGAACAATGAGAAAAATGGGATGAAGAAAACTTTTGTATCACAATGGAATTGATGTTTTGATGTATAAAATCTTTGTAGTGAACTCAACATTGCATCAATAACTTTGATGTGATCAATATATTCATGGTTGACCATGGTCAATACCATTGGGATCTTATGAGAGAATTTTGAACTATATATAAGGAAAAAATTATTATAACATTTGTTACAGTGTAAGTAAATTGCTAAAAACAAATTTGTGCAAGATTAATTATTTTCTTAATCCTTGGTATAAATTGAAATTAAGTAATTTGAATAGAACGTCATTATGTGATACCTCTTATTAAAATAATTGGACAATAATTTTGAATTGAATTGAGCTTATTATTTCCACCATCATAGGGCATAGCAAGAAATCCTTATAGGGTGATAGAAGGATCAAATTTGTGGACATGAAGACTTTTTTGAGTGAATAAACTTAAGAAAGATTTGCAAACAATGTGGTCTCTCTCTAAGCTTCACAGAGAAAATTTTAAAATAGAGCTACATTAAGGTATAATCAAAGGTTAAAAAAATTAATATTCACAAAATTAATTTCATAGATACTTAAATTTATAACAATTTAATATTTAAAATATATATATATATATAAGTTCAATTTTTTTTTTTTTAAGAATATATATATATAATTTGTGAAATTATATTAATTTCTCATAATAAAGATATGAGTAACTTACTTAATTAAGATGTTTTAGAATACTATGGAAGATTTCAGTAAAATTTTATAGACCTTATAGTTTTATGAATCTTATGATCCTATATATCTTATAGAGTGTACTATAGACTATATTGCAATTTTTATCTACTTATTTTTCTTTAAATAATTTTGATTTCTTTATTATTTTGACTTAATCAATTCAGATTTATTTATTTTTGCATATAACAAAGGTTTATGATATTATTGATTAAGTAGGATTTATTTATACATTATGGTCAATTAATAACGATTTGATATTTGACATTTAGATGATTTAGAAAAAACTCATTACAATTGTCATGTGAATTGCATTACATTATTTTAACTACTCAAAGCGAAGGTTATGTTTCTTTTCGATGTAAATTATTGGATTTCTTGATTAAATAAAAATATATATAATTTTAATTCTTTTAAATAAAATTTAACATTTCTAAACAATTTTATTAAAAAATATCTTAAATCATTACTTCTTATTCCCTGGAAGGGTCGCCGAACCGAAAACTTAAAAGAAGATGCCGAAGAAGTCTTTGAAACTCTGTAGGTATCGGGTTCGATTCAAAGGATGGCAGAGCTTAAAGTTCAAGAAAACTTATAAGAAGGAGCAGACTAGCAGTATAAGCGCAAAACGCCCCAAACCGCCGGAATCCGGCAAAATGCCGTCGGGATCTGGCAGAGCCATTTTGGCCGAAAGATCTTGTAGAGCTATTTTGGTCGAAATTCCAATTTGGAGGATTTAAATTGTAATTTTGATTATTTGTATAGTCTTAAATTTAGCTCATATGATAATTGCAATTAGGTGCTACATGGTAATGTGTAACTCATTTAACACTCTAACTCCATGTAGTGGGAGTTGGAAGTTAATGTGGATAAGGCTTAGTAGAACTCTATTTGAAATCTGTTAAATTAATTGTAAGGTTTTATATTAACTTTTAAATTAACTCCAATGATTACACAACTATAAAATTAACAACTACAAACTAAATAAATAGTTGTTATATTAACTTAACAATTAATTAAATACAAATAATTGAAAATTTGGGAAGGAACAGATTAGTTATAATTATTTAAAATAGAAAACTTAAATAAACTATTTATTAAAATTCCATTTAATTATGAAAATATACTAGCAATCGTACGTACTACATATTGTCGCATAGCATAGCATATCGTGCAATTTCTTATTGTTCTTATTCTGCAACCCTGACCGGCTGTAACGTCCGCTCAGCGCAATGTGTTTACTGCATTAATATCTACTCGGATTGTGATTCCCGAGAACAGTACATGCAACAGATTTTCTGTCTAAATGCTGCTGCTGCTTCTAATACTTCCCTGGTCGTGGTCGTGGTCGTCGTCTTTGTGGTGAAGAAATTGTGTGAACCAGTGGGCTGATAGTTTGGGATATCTCTTTCGATGAGAAAAATATCCACGTGATAAAGACCAAATTGAAGTGTATACCCAGATGCCCACTCATAATTATCCAGAAGAGTCCACACAAAGTACCCTCGGACGTCTAATCCATTTCTGTGTAAACACATGACAAGTAAATGCAGGCAATCAGTAGTACAGTACATTATAATTAACAAATGAAAAAGTTGCTGCAAACTCCACTGACATGAAAACTAATTTAATGGCGCGCGGGCGCGTCTAATGATCTTACTTGACTGCTGCAGCGAGATAAAGCAAGCAATCTTCAAGAAACGTTATTCTGCTCATGTCGTAAAGACTCGAATCTTCTTTAAACTATGCATAGCCTGGTCGACATGAAAAGAATATCTACGATCAGGCCGCAAAATTGGGTCTGTATTAGAAAAAATAAATACATATATATAGAATATGCATGGCTCTAAGAAGTGATATATATATATATGCAAACTACTGATCTTACCGTTCTCTGTGATAATAATAGCCAGCTTGTCGTAGAATTCTTTTACATACTCAACCATTTTCTGAATTCCACGAGGTACCACAAACAAACCGTCCATTCCTGTCTGTGATGATCATATAATTATAAATCACTGCATGAGCTTCCTGCATTGGCCAAACTATACTACAAACTGACTCAGATTAAAGAGGTGGCCAAGAAGTACTGAATATTCATTCATACCCGTTGTCCGATTGGGACTCCGCGGCGCTCTCCAGTTTGATAAACCATGGAATCTGGATATAGATTCTGTGTGAAATCTGGTGAAAGAGTAGGAGTGCTTGTTGCGTACAAGGTTGTATAGTAGTTTATTCCTATATAATCGAACGATCCCCGCAGTTTATCGGATTGTTCGGGGGAGAAAGTTGGTAACCGTCGTCCCACTCGCTGACGCATTTCTGGTGGATAATGTCCGAAGACAATTGGATCCAAAAACCTGGAAGAAAACGCGTTTAACTTAAAAGAATGATTTATTTATTTATGAAAATCCATTTTCCACTAGCTCCATTTACATTATTAGAAGCGATTCTTTATTCTTTAATTTTAGACAGGCAGACAAGGGTACTGTAGGTGCTGGAATGGTAAAATCATATAATATACTACTACGTACTCACCATCGGTGATTGAATGATAAAATTATGTCAACAGCAGATCGATCCTCTGAGGAATCTTCTAAAGGTTCATACCATGGTGCACTCATAACGAACCCAATAGACCCGCCTTGAATTTTCTGCAAACAAATGCATGCCCAGTACAAATGCCCCGGCATTCTAATTAAGATCATTTGTCAAACGTCGACTATAATTGCAATATTTGGATCAGAATTACCTGCAGCAAGTGCGACGTGAATTAACGATATTGTTTGAGTACCTGATATTTCTTCCTGTAATTGTTCACTGCAGATGCGTGGGCCAGCAAAACATGATGTGCAGCAACAGCAGCAGGCGGCATGAGCCAGATGGCAATGGCATATAATTTTTATTTTTTAATTTCATTATTATGATGTCATGTTGCCACATGTCAACTCAAATCCAGATACCAAATCCCAAAGCTGACATCATCTTCTATCCACCAATCAGCTGTTTACAAAAATTGCTTTTTAACAAAATTAAAAAAAATATTTTACAAACCCCTAAGTCATACTTTACAAAACAGGTTTTAATTCTTTATAGCTGCATCAAAAGACACCAACTAATATCAAATTCAAAGGAGTTTGACTTGTGATCGATTACAATATACCTGCCTAAGGCAAGTATAAAAATAAGATAAGATAATGATTACACAAAACCTTGATATTCTTTTCACCATTTCAAATCTTTCAATATCTCTGTCCTTCCATAATTTGAATATTTTTTGTAGAGCTAATTATGGAATACCCATCAATGGAAGGCATCCATTCGTTCCAAAGGGAAATGTTGAAAAAAATGTTGTTTTCATTGGAATGTTTCACTTATCCATGTATTTATAAACTTCATGTTAATAACTCAATTAACTTCATATGGTTATATTTATA
Organism: Pseudotsuga menziesii; assembly: GCA_001517045.1. NCBI lineage: Eukaryota > Viridiplantae > Streptophyta > Pinopsida > Pinales > Pinaceae > Pseudotsuga > Pseudotsuga menziesii. The sequence goes on along the minus strand of LPNX010858733.1, from coordinate 135,884 downwards.
ACCTCATTATTAGAAATAAATATCAAAGTAAATCTCTTAAAAGAATTTTTTTCTCATTCTTTTTTTTAATATCACGAATTTATCCTTATTGAATGTTCATTGAGACTTTCCCATGTGAGTATATTTGATTCAATAACTACTAAACTAATTTTTACACAGTTCTATTTACAAAATTTATATATAAAGAAAACTAAACATACACACAAAAGTTATTTGCTATAAACACATAACAACATGAAACATCACACACATAAACACAATTTCATCTACATATATATTTATATGTCATAGTATTATCCAATTATCATTGTAATCCTTTAAAAAAACAAATTCCTTCTTCTATACGCCTCTCGTTCAAGAAACATGTGGGGGCTCGTTCCTTTTTTTAACCAGAAACAAGAATAGCTATATTAAAAGGAAAAGAAGTACAAATTACCCCATGTCCCAAAAGGTTGTAGAGAGTCAATCTTGATCATCAGAACATTTGAAACCAAGTTTGGGCGCTGCATAGATTTAAACAGGGCATTGAATTTTTTTCAAAAAACATACTATTCCCTTTGACAAAGTAAATCTTAATGATTTGGTCACATAGAAGTAGAAAATAAAACATTAATATAAGAAATCAGAAAGAGAAAAAACATGTATGCACCAGGTAATTCCCATCCTCAGTTGAATGAACCATGGAGACCTCGTCCATCAGAGACACCTATGTTTATTCATGATAAGTCCAATTATCTCATCTTCCCAACAAACTGGTATCATCTTCCATTACTTCTAAAATCTCTTTAAGATGGATATACAGATATTTGCTCCTTTTATTCGCAAGCATCCCCTGGTCCCGATGAAATTGCCTCAAATCCACAATGGCATAATGTAACTCCACTAATTTTCCTCCCATAACTCTTTCCATTTTCGAAAATCTAAGATGGATATCCTCTATCCCTCCCACTTGCACACGGTATCCACTTTACAGATCATACAGATGGTTTCCAATGCATGTAATGTCCTGGTAAATCCTTATGTTCTCTTCTATAAAAACCTTTGAAACCACATACACGCAATGAAGCATATTTTTATAATATGTGATCACATTCTTCATGTCTCGAACCCCATTCATAATTTCCTCCAACCTATCCTCCTCCATATGTTGGGAATAAAAAAATAGCTTGTCCATGTCTCCAGGATTTCTCACACACATAGGGTTTCAATAAGCAAACCAAGACCTATGTCTATTCTCAGCAGCAGAAAACAACCACCCGAGGCTTGCAAACCAATTATTTCAACAGCTCCCATTCCATATGGGAGACACTTCATCCCAAATTCAGGTAGGAGACCATAAGGAAACTTTTCAGAGGAATAATTAGAAATGACATTATTGAAAGCACTTATGTGGGTGCTTATTAATAACACCCTCGACTGCTTCCACCATGAACCAACTGTCCAATGCACCTTAAATTCCATTGTCAAAAGGAGAATCAAGTCCCATCACCTTTAGAACTAAGTGGGTTCCATCAATGTGATCGAATGGGAGAAAGGGGTCATTTAATTTCATATTTGAAAACAACTCACCCATTTCATTGTCAGTATGAGAAAATTACTGATATTTAGTTTCCCCTAGGCTAGGTTCACACAAATATTTCTTGTTTATCTGCTAAGGATTTGTTCTACTGCTTGACATAGAGAAAATTAAATTTCATTAATTGATTAATGAGGGAAATAATTCTCGTTTTCACTTTCCCTATCTCGTTCCTCTTTCTAGTTTGGATGCTTTGCATGAATTGAATGCTAATCTAGGAGTATCCAAATACCTAAAAGTGATGGATACTAAGATCTTGCATAAGCTCAATACCTTGCATAAGATATTCCCACTCAGATTGATTATTCATCTTCCACCCCAATCCCCAAGTGAAGGAAACTACATTCTCTCCACTAATATAAAAGACGACCCCTCCCTAGCATACCTCCCAAGATTTCCCTTTGAGGCACCATCAAAGAAAAGAACATACCTTCTTTGCTTGGCCCATCATCTCTGGAAATATTCCAGGGACAAATTGATTTCCCATATTTTCCTTTACAATACACATTTGGACTAAAAAGGAGTTGACCCCCAAGAGCTATGAGGCCTAATAGGTGCGTATGGGGAGTAGTTGAAGGGGGAGGATATATCCCAACCCTGAACTGGGAAGAACTTCTTTAATTGAGATTTAGCTCTAAATGCTACCCTTTTAGCTCAAAAACTTATCTATTTATGGAGATCTAAATTTTCGAAAGTACATACTTTGGGTTGGATACGCAAATATTTTCCAACGATCTCTTCCCAAAGAGAGAACCCGGGAAGCAAGTCAACCACCCGTGAAAAAAAACTTCAATTTGTGTTGTAAATATGAATCTACAACACAATTCTTGAAGGAATAATCCCAAAACTCTTAGAGAAAATGATGTCTATAAAAATATTCCTAATGGTGTCCTCATTACACTTTCAGAGAGAACATCTTCTAGGATATTCAAACCCTCTTCAAATAAGGTTGTAAAAGTCAATATTTTCTGATGGACAATGAGCCAAGAGAAGGAGCTCAATTTAGGAGGGAAATTAGGATTCCAAACCTTTATCCATTTACTAGAAGAAGGAGGAGATAGGATACCCATGAGGAGGGTCTTGTATCCTTCCTTAATAGTAAAATGATCATTGTCCCCCCATCCCCTTGAGTCTTGGTCTCTGCAATGTGAAGGATATTTTTCATTCAACTTAGAAAGAATCTCAAGAAACTCGTCTCGCAAATGATCAAGGATCGAGTCTTTTATATTCCTTCCAACTTCTATTTTCATGCCAGATGGAGAGATCATATAAATTGATGATGTCATTACCCTACATCCATCCTCTAATCCTACTAAGGCTCTCCATATTATCTAAAGGATGGAAATCATTATTTTTTCTTCTGAAATGTCAATCTTCTTCCTGCTTCCTTGCAACCCAGTGTAGTTGATCCCTAATTAACTTAGAATATGACTTGCATAAGTCCCATATCTTCAACCCTTGTCCCCTAAGGTCAAATTCCAAGAACCGAAGCCTGGGATATTTTATGTACTTTCTATAAATTATCTCTTTTCAATGTTATTCCTTCCCAGTTGTGATTCTGCAAAGAATATTAGCGCCCATGTATATGTTCACTTTCCTTGGCTCATGAATTTCTACTCCTTGATTTTTCTCAACACGAACAACCTCCCATTTTATAAGATTAAATTTATTTTGGCCATATTTCCCAAATTTCTAGGTAAAACTTCTAATATCCTTACTAAGGATACTCATTACTCTTTTGGAGGTTAGAAGAGAGGAGAAAAGAAATATTGGAATAGATGAGATAATTGCTTTGACGGGCATGATGTTTCCTACCAGTTTTAGCCATTTAATTCCACGGGAGGAGATCAACATCTTTATCTTTTGTATAGCTCCTTCCCAATCACTAGCTTTGCTTTTCTTAAGGGAAATAGGAACTCCAATATACTTGAACTGGGTTGAATTTTTCAATCCTTTGAAACCTAGGGTTCATGGAACCACATTGATGAGGGAGGGTGAGAAATTCTAGTTGTAGACATATCATTTTCCATTGTTATTTTCTCCACCATAATCCCGGAGGAAGGAGGAAGAAACATTATTTAAACCACTGACAACCCTTTGAGAGGAACAACTGAGTAGGATGGTATCATCAATGAACTGAGCATGGTTAGAATTATTCACTCCATAAACAATGTCTATCCTAGGAAGGTATCCTTCCACTATTTTCTTATTCAAGGTTCTTATCAAGGATTTCTCCATAATTATGTAGAGGAACGGAGAAAGAGGGAAACCATAGCGCAACCTCCTAGTATCCTAGAAGAAGGGGGTGGGTATGGTGTTGACCAAAGGAGTGATCCAAGGGTTTCCAATACAATATTTGATCCATTTTATCACCCTCTGAAGAAACATGAAGGAATTTAGAACTATGAACAAAAAACTGTGCTTGACTATGTCAAGAGGAATTTTCCCTATCCAGTTTGATGGGAATACCTTTCTCTTTTCTTCCATAACTTTAATGGATATCTTCCTGGACAATAATTATTCTATCCATTATTTGTATACCTTCTACAAATACACCTTGATTAGGGGAGATAATTTTATGAATAACCTTCTTGATCCTACAAGCAATGATATTCATTAGTATTTTATAAGATTAATTGCACAAGGAGATGGGTATGAAACGCTTGATTGAGGTTGGATTATTTTATTTTCGGACCAAAGAAATGAAAGAGTATTTTGTGGATACCTCGATATTATCTCTTCACATATATAAACTCAACATTCTACAAATATTCATTTCAACAAAGTTTCTGAATCATTTGTAGTAAGTTACGGTGAATTCATCCGACCCAGGGTATTTTTTTGGCTAAAGTGACCAAATATCTCACTTGGTATCCTTCTAAGATAATGAATTAAGGATATCCTCATCATATTCATTGGTAACCACCATTGGAATCTTCTTGCACAATGACCCTTTATTTTCCTCATCCTCCATCCCAACCTCCTTATGTAATTTCTAAAAAAAAGTGAAGGCTTCCTCTTTGATTTGATGTAGAGTGGAGAGATTCTCATACTCAATTTTCAATTCGAAGAGGGTGTTACTTTTAATTATCTCCTTATATTGGCTATGCAAATTATTAGTGTTTTGTATTCAACTTTAATCCAAAGACAACGTGATTTTTACCTCTACACTTCTTCTACCTTACTTTCTAATTTTAGAATCTATTCTTCCAATTCTTTCTCAATGTAGAATACCCCCTTGGTAATATCATATTTATCCATTAGAGACTAATTATGATCCAACTCTAGCATAAGACCACGTGATTCCTGAGTAGTGTCTATAAGGGAGGTTACCCAAGATTTGATAGTGCTTTTATTCGTATGGATCTTTGACTCCCTAATGAATCTAGGGGTACCCACAACATGTGATTTCCATACATTGGGTACAATTTTAGAGACTTCTTCTTATTGAATCCAAGTGGATCTGAACTTGAAAAGAATATGGCCTCTATTATCTAGAGCTCTAAATTATAACATAATTGGGTTATGATATGAGATATAGGAAGTAAGTATCATGGAGTGAGGAATACTTCTTTTCAAGAGAAAGTGGTTTCCTACAATAAATATATCTATCCTTACTCTGATGTGCCCAAGCCCTAATATTCTATTGTTCTAGGTGAATATCTCTTTCACCAGTTTGATGTTAGTTGGATCCTAGATATCCCATAGATATTTTAGTGATTATTTGAATGTATATTTTACCTTTGAGCCACCAAGATATGGCTACATTGAAGTTTCATGATACAATGCTTTTCTGATGAAGTCTTACCTCCCTGATATCCTTGAATGAGTTCCATAAATCTAGCTATTTGTGATGCAAAACTGGGTCACAGACATTACAAATTTGAAATACTTCTTTTTCTTCAACATGTCTAAGTTCCACCATCATCCAATTTTTATTTCCCATTTTTTCTACTAGGGAAAACCTTCTCTTATCCTACCAAGTCATAATTCCTCCTGAACTTCCAGACAAAGATACAACTACTTTGTTTCCATTATTCCACATCTATTCATTACTGATTAACTTATCATTACTAACTGCCTTATTCACCCACCTTTATCTCCTGGATAAGAAGGATATATAATTTCTAATACCTAATCATTCTTTGGATAAATTTGGTCTTGGAACTACCTTGCAACCCTCTACAATTCTAGGAGACCACTGCCATCATTTCCTAGCATAAGGGGTATCCTTTGGCTTTAAATTCTCATTGTTTCCAATGGGAAGCTTCACTGACACAACAATTTTAACATGTTGATTCAAGATGTCCTATTTACCCTCTGTTTTTTCCCATATTGCTTGCTCCTCATGGTGAGATTTGTCATATTTTCTCCTCTTTCTTCCATTATTTTCCTTTTCTTCATCTTTAAGTTCATATGTTTCTTCATAGGAATATTTACACATAAAATGGGTGGTTGACCTAGAGGCCCCTGAATTCACCTCATGATTCAATTTCTCTACCAAAGGAATATCTTGGTGCCATGTGTGAAAATATTATTCACAAAAAGATATAGGAGCTACATGAATCTTCACAATCTAAGTTATTCATAAAATATGCAAGAAAATAGTAAAAGAGAGAAAAATAACACACATAGATGGTGCCAATAACTGATGTTTCTACTAGTGTACCAATTTTACATATGTGTGGTACATAATTATAATACATTGGGAGAAAATCGCTAGATTATGGAGTCTATCTGGATGCATACATGTGTCAGGATAGGATTTGACCCCAAAACCCCACTAGGTGGATCAATCAACTCTCAAACCATCCCAAACAATCATGAATTCTAGTGTGAACATGGCTCGAGCATGTTGGATCATAAATGAGGGTAATATAGGAATAGGTCAAAACATGTGTGAGTGGGAGAGGATCTAGCAGGCAATAAATTCCCAAGGAAGGCCAAAAACCACCAAATGCATGCACTAGTGTCCATGGTAAAAAATGTTCCCTAATTTAAGGGATGGGGAGTGCACCAAGATTGATCTGTCATCAATTAGGGCATATGTACTATCAGAATGATCAAAGTGGAGCTCCTCAATTGTCAAAATTATCAAGGTGGAGCGCTTCAACTATCGGTAGATGAGTCTAAAACACACTATAGACCAAGGTTGATCAACATAGCCTTGATTAAAAAGTATTCTAGGTGTATGTCCATGGTACTAAGGTGGATTAATACTCTAACACCCCCCTTAATCCTAACTTATTACAAATTAAACAAAATGATTATTGAGGTTGTCACATCCCCTCCCCTCTACATCAACATATAAGGGAGGAACACGACTACACTGCTTGCTCTAATACCACAATGTAGAATCCTCGCTACTCTACCACTGCTCTGATACCACAATGTAGATGAACCTGATGCCCATACACCTGACCGATATGTGAAATAATTTAGAATTTCACTTTACTATCTTTTTTAACACACTTATGGGTCATGTTCATCCTTTTAAATTCATGCTTAAGTATAAACATCACTTTAACAGTCGTTCCACATATCACAGATCCATTCTGTAAGCAAAAAAGTCATTCCACAATAAACCTGCCTTTTTCGCCTTCCACATTCTGCCCTTCTGACTTTCGCTGCAGACATTGGAATTCAAAAAATCCATGAAACAAGCATCTTTGTATTTCGACTTTATGCCTTCTGGTGCATACCTTGAAAGTTGGAAACTCCATGAAATGGTGATCTTGTCTTTCGACTTTCTGCCTTCTACTGTGGACCTTGGAAATTGGAAAACCCACGAAACGATCACTTGTCTTTCAAATTTTTTCCTTCCAACTTCTAGCTTTCTGCCTTCTATTATGGACCTCAAAAATTGGAAAACCAGTGAAATGGTCACTTTGTCTTTAGATTTTCGACTTTGCACCTTTTGTTACAGACCTCGAGAATTAGAAGAAAAAAAACAACTTTTTGCCTTAACCTTTTTCCCATTTTCTGCATCCCACCTTTCTCCTTCTGCAGGAGGATTTTGGGGTGCAGAAAACACAATTTTATCTTAGAATGTTCAGCTCTTTTCCACTTCTAAATTCTGCCTTCTGCAAGCGGATTTCAGGGTAGGGAAAACCAACATTCTTCCTTGTTCTTTTCTCCAACTTTCCTGCTTATGACTCCTGACTTCCTCCTCCTAGAGGAAGATCCTGGAGTGTAGAAAAACACATCTTACCTTAAAATAGCTGCATTTATAATCCTATAACCAGGCTCCTATACTCCATGATCATAAGAAAATGTAGTGGAAAATACAAGGCATAAATAGCTGCAAATGCAAGTACATTTAATAAATAGTAAAATCTATTTAATTCATTCATAAGAATTCTACATAATGAGTATATTCATAAGCAAATACATTATATAAATACCACAATAGAGAATACTTATACTGAAGATGAAGTTGTCCCGCAACTAGCTATGTCACTGCAATGTTCCACCCAACCATAGGCCAATTGTGTTGATTAATCTCTTAACATAACTGCCACCCCCGAGTTGGGCATGACTTCCATAAGGAACTAGGGAACACAGGCTCACACATATCCAAAACACATCAAACACAGTCAATCCAACCTATAGTTGGGTTTATTAGACTGTCCAACTAAGCCAATACATAATTGGTTTTATCAGGCTGCAGACATATCAAGATACATAGCCAAGCGAGCAACAGTTGGGTTTATTAGAATACATAAAATCAAGCAAACATTCACATTAAGGACCAGCCAAGCCAACTAATAGATGGGTTTATCAGGCCACTCAGCCAAGCCATCTCATTGTTGGGTTTATCAGGCTACTCAACCAAGCCAGCTAACAATTGATTTTATCAGGCTATCCATCCAAGGGTCACACATGGAAAAAATGCACAACAAGACACAGCCAAGACAACTACCAGTTGGGTTTATCAGGATGCTCATCCAAGCCAATATACGATTGGGTTTATCAAGATTCCCAACCAAGACAATATACCATTAGGTTTATTAGGCTGTCATCCAAGAAAATCTACGTTTGGGTTTATCAGGTTGCTAAGGAAGTAGAAAGGAAGAATGGCTAAGCTAGTGGCTCATTCAAGAGATACAGACACCTCCACAATATCTATTTGGCCTAGAATCCACATTACCTACACACCCAACACAAGGAAGCATCCCCTTCTCTTCTACACAGTCCCTCGAGCTATGCCTTCCCTTCCAGTGCTCTTCAGGGTGTGCATAGAAGATTCACCAGCCACTCTTATCTTTTTGTGAGGTTCTTCTCTGCACTAGGTTTATCAAGCCCGTTCAGTGTCTCTTCCACTCCTAATTCTTGCATAATATTCAGACCCAAACCAAGGTACACATCACAGCAGACCACAAGGTAACTCAGCAACACAAGGATCCACACTATAACACTGATAACCAAGGTTCCATACCACTCTGTAACATAGAGAAACAATACATAACGCATAGCAATACTCTGCTCTCTCGCACTGCATCTGCGAACAATAAACCAACTAAACAACCACTTCCCTGACTCGGGATAGTGAAGAAATAATGAACAATATCCCTCGAAAAATGGATCGAACTGACTAAGACATACTGGGTGACTCCAGAAATGATGAAATGGGAACGCATCCCTGTGCTTACTTGCTTCAGAATAAATACTACATCTTCCACATACTGCAGGTCGCAGGTTTGATCAAACTGCAGGATGGCTCAACCACGAAACCAACTCCCATGCCTTTCTCTACCCAAGACATTAACTTCCTCAACCGCTCTTCTGGAAGAATTGAATGATTGAGTGCAGGGGACGAAAAGGTAGCTGAGGGTTTATGGGCTCCCCCATTGACATCTGGTCTTACCTAATGGATCAGGAGTTTAACTAACTCCCCTCCCTATTCCTTGTGAAATAATTCCCTATCTCTTATGTTGCAATGCATAGGTATATGTGGTATGTTATTAAATTGTATATTTACACGATGACTTCAAAATATAATACGCATGACTTAGCACTATACCCATCATCATCAACATTGATCACCAATACACAAAATACCAAATCAATGGAAGGGCCTTGTCCTTGAGATCCTCACCATGATTTAAATACAATATATACATCATGTACAATTTCAATACCATGGGGTCAAAACCGGGGTGTTACAGAGGCCTTGGAAACTAAGGCTCAAGTCACCTCTTACAACAAAAAATTATTAGTTCATATAACTGAGGTAAGGAGGAAAACCTCTTGGGAAAAACACATCCCCTCTAAAATGGAAATGACATAGATATTATCAAAATGTCTTCTATACGTCCTCTTCTTCACTTGAATGAGCTTAAAGAACAACTTCTTGGTGATGGACTTGGTGAAGATGTTATGAATCCCAATATTATGCATCAATGCATCAATGTGTTGTAGAAAAAGAACATGTGGAGAGGCCCCTTTAAGGTCATCCTTTGCTGATGGAGGAGCATCATAAGAACTATTTTTTCTACAACCATACTCTGATATGGAAGAATAATAAATAATGGAAAAGATATCTCTACAAACTCTTTCCCAAAGAGCATCAAAAGACTCAACAAAATCAGCCTCATGTGTAGCTTCCATATCATGAATTAAACCATGAATCTTCTTCCCAATTTGATGAAGAACCTTCATAACTCTGTAACAAAGCTCATGAGGCTCTAAAATATCAGAACATATGTCATTTATAGCATAAAATATCATAGGTATAATGTCTCCATGAGCGAATGGGTCCATAGTGGCAAAATAGTGGGCAACTACATCACATTAACAGTTGAGCGATCTTGGATGGTATGGAGATTTGATATCTAAACCATAGGTGGTAAGATAAATTCCATACATGTGGAACAACAGTCCCATGAATTCCAACGACATGGATTTCCAACCAATGAGTGATATGAAAGAACTAAGAACAACATACATAAGTGACATAGTATTGGAAACAAGGCAATTTTGAGATTTTCCAACTAGCAAACTTGAGGGTTGTTTGGTATTTTGGGTATCAAGTGGTTGGAAAAATTATTATATGAATATCATAACCTACATATGATCCTATATATCACCTTCATAATCACAATAGGAAGGATATGAATGGAGTGGGAAAGAGATTTCAGAAGACAAGTCAGAAACTACTGAAAAATGACTAGATTTTGGAGGAAACTTTGGTGAACCGTTTGGGGTTTATTCCAAGGAAGGGATGGAGGTTTCAGATTCTGATATATCAGAATGTAAATCAGAAACAAAGAAATATGAAATGGAGACATTATAAATAGGTTTCTCCCTTGCACACAAAGCATACATGCGCTTACCATATTCTTGCTCCCAGGAGGGCTTGCTGTCATAACCCCAAATTTTTCGAAAAAATTAAAAATTTTAAAATAGTATAAAATATTATTAAATGCAGTCATTAACTGAATTTATCAGTTTTATGTTACTAGAATTATAACTGAATGACCTTTTGATTATATTTATCCTTAAATAAATATTTTCCTTTCAGTTGCTGATTTGTATTCTGTTTGTGACTACAAGGGGGATTGTCATCACAAACTGGGCTTACTTAGCTTCTGAGCTAATGCAGCAGTTTTCCTTCTCTTACAGATATACAAATAATGTTCGGGTCTCTGCTAAAAAATCTCTAAAGTATTCAATAACGATTTACTATACAAATTCAATCAGAAGAAGTATATACATGCTAGTCAGATTTACCAGGCTTCTAAGGTAAATCTTTTTCTACAATATCTTTAAGATATTACCGATAGAAAGTTAAATTTTACTAGTAAATATGATCGCTACTTTTCCTTCATGATAACAGGATTAAGTATCCCTATGGAGTACTGGACCATTTGATGTGTTTATTGTAACGCAAATATAAAAGAAAATAAATGTTTCTTATCTAGCACAGTAAATATAACTGGGTTACCATATCAAGATCTAATTCTACTCATCCATAGTTACTGCAACATTTCAAGATTAGATTTGGAAAATATGTTTAGATTTACAAATGCCATTGTAAAGGATAAAGTAGTTAAGTAATAATCTATACTATTCTTACTTCAAGCATTCACTAAGTTTATTACAGGATACAAGTATTCCT